>NJDD01001554.1:111041-121870 GCA_002245505.1 Calephelis nemesis | reverse complement strand
CCTTCCTTCCTCCATGTCCTTCCAATTTTTTTTTTTATGATATTGGTAGGCAAACAAGCAGACTTATTTCCTGATAGTAAGAAATTTCCGCCGCCTAGAGACACCAAAGGTGGTAATGGTGCGTTGCCAACCTGAGGCCGGGGTGTTAGGCCTCGAGCAAAAGTAAGTTTACTGGCTACTTTACCCTCCGAACCGGAACACGTAATGACGTTATGGCGGCAGGAATAGGTAAGGCGGTGCTACCAATCCGGGCGAGTCGCTGCGAAACTCTACCAAACAATTACCAAATACCAATTCCATAAAAATGACAATTGTTATATGTATCAGTAGTAGTTTTTCTACACATGAGTTAGAAAATACAAAATAAAGATATTAGTTTCCTCTGTCTTTTGTTTTTTGAGTTTTCCGCCATCGTAAATGAAGATGGTCGTAATTTTTTCGTGTAATTGAATTTCGTGTTTATATTTTGTGAAGTCGGTTATTTTTTACTCAAGACCCTGACCTGACATGACTTTGTACATAGTGACTAATGACTGTATCTTATACCTTTAAACGAGCAATTCTTGTATATATATATATAATTGGAATCTCGGAATCGGCTCCAACGATTTAGTAACGAAGTAACGAAGTCCGTTGTTAAGTAACGAAGTCAATGATTGTTTGCTTTGAGGTTAAACTTTTTAAATTTTCGTACTTAAATATAATTTCCAAAAAACACAATTTATAAAAAAACAAAAAAAAATACCGAGCAAAGATCGGTCATCCAGATACTAAGAATTAACTAACTTGACATTGCCAAGTAAGTCGTGAAAAACGATCGAAAGTCATATTTATAAAAGAAGAACAAGAACTATTTTTAAAAAAAAAACTATGTCCTGAAAGCAAAACATAAAAATAACTCCTAGGGTAAAACACAGTGGTTTTGAAATTACTTATTGCATACATTTCTGTTTCCCAAATCATTTATATTTATAGAGGTTATCATATCCTCACGTCCAAGTTTCACCAGAGTACGGCATATTTTAAATGTCACCTACTATTTACAAAGTGTAGAGTTTGGTAACCATTCGTCTGAATTTTTACCACCTCCTTATTTTAGCGGCTTTATCATCAGTGTCAGACGCTGTGTTTCGGTCGCATCAGTTGCATGTAATAAAAATGTATGCAAGGGTTTATGATATTCGCCTCTGTGGTTGACCAGTAGACCGCGGCTTTGACTACCTAAAGTCTTAGGTTCGATTCCCAGGGTGCCCGATCTGGGAATAAAACTCGAGACGAGACAAGTCGGCGACAGGTATTCATCCCATTGGAAGTAGTTTTGCTACTGTTAGTGCCCTAGTTGTACTTCTGCCTACCACTACAGGGATGCGAGAATTAAGATACTTTTCGTATGATTACTTTATTGTATAAGCGCTCAAAATCTTTGGTGTTAATATATATTGTATGTGCTTTCTTACATATCTTCACAATACATACATATCTTCAAGTCAAGTCTCTAATGGAGTAGACAGAGAGAGCAAACCTTTTGTTGCTTCTTCCACATTTATTGTCCTTCTCATAGAAATAAGGTGGTTCCGGAGACTCTTGTGACTACCCTAGGATAACACCCGAACGATTTGGTCAAGGAATGTCAACCTAGGCCGCCCCGTGTACCTACATCCATCCACATTTGCATTGTATATCTGCTTTGTCACTCTTTCATCTGCCAGTCTTTCCAGATGGAGCTTTGTTACAATCTGAAAATCCGTCGACTTGTTTGCCTCCAAAAGAATATTAAACGTTAAAAAATTTAAAGATTTTTAATAAATGTAAGTATAGTTAACAACAAAAAATAGCATTATGCATTTAATTAAAGCTAATTACAAGGTCAAGTTTAGTTGTTT
The DNA here is from genome assembly GCA_002245505.1 of Calephelis nemesis. NCBI lineage: Eukaryota > Metazoa > Arthropoda > Insecta > Lepidoptera > Riodinidae > Calephelis > Calephelis nemesis. The sequence continues at coordinate 119,987 of NJDD01001554.1, read as the reverse complement.
GTGACAAACTTTTTCCTTGTAAACACAGAGTTCATGAAATTTTAAAACAAACAGCCACATTTCGTAACCTTTTTGTAATGACTGTACTTTTAGTCAAAACTAGTTCAAAATCTGAATTACTACTTACATCACTATAACTGTGAGACTTCTTTGTCAACTCTATTTAAATCACTCTCTGTGACTAGTCTCCCAGCATTTAAATCTACAAGTATTAGGTAAAAACCTTCAGGCTTCATTTTGCAACATAAAATCTAATATATAAAATCCTCGTGTCACGGTGTGCGCGAAAGAACTCCTCCAAAACGGCTAGACCGATTCTCATGAATTTTTGTGAGCATATTGAGTAGGTCTGAGAATCGGCCAATTATTTTTATACCCCTAAGTGATGAGGGTGACTAACCCCAAATTTTTTTTACTAAAATCACATTAAAAATAAAGCAGGAAAACGTGTGCCGGGACAGTTAGTACGAGTACATCTATAATAATGGCAATTGTAAAAAATATTTTATTACTTTTATGTACCTACCTTACAAATTTAATAATTAAGTCCAAGAGAACATCATAACATTAGCATGCAGTTACAAATGTTATATTATGCTTTTTAAAATAGTTTTCATTGACGTCATAAATTCAAGAGTTAAGTCCAAAAGAAAAATATAATATAAAGCTACTCAAAGATAGTGCACTCGCTAGGGTTGTGCATATGTTATATCTTATATCTTAAAGGGCTACTTGCACATTCGGGGGTTAATTTTAATGAGGAGTTATTTTGTCTTTACAGAGATTTAACCCTGGTTAAAACCTAACTCAGAGTTAAATAGTTAACCCTGGAACGTGCAAGCACCTCTTAGTGAAGCATTTCACTTTCGATATTTAATGTAGGTATACCATAATTCTACACAATATTTATTCAAGATTTAATCATTAATATGTCGGAGAATTAACGATGTTTAAAATAATTTATTCGTACCCTTTAAAAATAAAATGTTTTATTTTATTTCTACGTTTAATTCGTGTTTTGATATGTTTTTTCCAAAAAAAAAACGTTTGAGAGTTGAGTTGACATTTAATGACCAAATCGCTTGAATATTATCCAAGAGTTGCGTCAAGAATCTCCCCAAATGATACATTATTTATATAAAAAGTGTAGGTATTGAGTACTTAAGAAACAAGATAGATCTGTGAGGATCGTAAGCTCTACGTACATCTGCCCACCGCGCAAATATGACGTGAAAATATGGCATGTAAGAGTCTTTTCCATTTACACTTTATGAATAAAAAGATACATTTCTAGCTGTAATTTTCTAAGTTTATAGCAGAAAATAGACAATAGAACATATTTCGACGTCATGGGTGACTTTAGGTCACTTATGGGTTGAAATGAAATAGCAACATGTCTTTTAATCGTGATAAATAATCACAGCCTAAAGTCATATTAATCAATTACTGTGATGGTTGTATCTGTGTGTGTGTTACAATTTATAACTGTGATAATAAATTCGTGTTCAAGTCCAGTGATAAACTTTGTGTCCAGATAGACAACTCTAAGAGTCGTCGGCATCAGACGAGAATATACAAATTACTAGTTATTCTGGCTATTTGAGTCTATAAAATGCCTCCTGCATTAATCATGATTTCGTATCCGCTTTTTCTTTTTCCCAACAAGGGACTTGACATGAATATATGTGGATTACTTGTGATTTTTGAAAACCTGATCAACCTGATCCAATTATCGATAAAATAATAAAAAAATATAAAATTAATAAAATATGCCAATAAATGTACCTAAAAAACCTAATTTTAAAGTCACAGACCAATCATTCAAAAAAACTTTTAAAAAATCACAAATTTCTGACATTTAAACTTTTTATTATTATTATTATTAACTCTTTATTGTACACAACAAAAAAAATACAGAAAAACTTAAGACTAAAATAAACATAAGTACAAAGGGCGAGCTTATCTCAAATGAATGAAATTTCTTCCAGCCAACCCGTTAAAGGAAAATAATAAATGGAATATGTAGACCTGGTGTACAAAACTATACAAAAAAAATAACTACATACTAAATATAATTACATACTAAACATAATACATACCGAAATATAACTATCTACAGAATAAAGCTAAATAACTCTTAAAAAAAGTTCTTTTAATTGTTTTTTGAAAGAAACTGGGGTTTCACACTCACGAATCTCACTAGGAAGCGAGTTCCATAACCTAACAGCATGAACTGTAAAGGAGTGCGAATATGCAGCAGAATGACTTGTGGGAAATCGCAACTGAGTACGGACAGATGAACGACAGGGTGAATCGTGTGAACGAAAAAAATTTCCAGTTTCAAAATTTGTTTTATTTTAATCATACATATAGATGTATTTTTTAGACGACAGTAATAACATTAAAAACAAAGATACAATAAAACAAACATTAAAATGCGTGTATTTATGGGAATGTAAATCGATTTTTTTAATATCAATAATTATTTGTTTAGTATTCGTACATTTCGGTTGATCAAGTTTAGAAAAATCATATTGATAAAGGAAAGACAATGTTTCCTTCAAAGTTATGTCTAAAATACAATGTGATTGTAGCAGCAATACGAGCAAGTGAATACTTGCTCGTATTGCTGCTACAATCACTCAGAGCTCCCCATTTTGTAAAAATACAATGCGCCTTTATCTCCACGATGTTACTCAGGAGCTGGTCCTGAAAATAAAAAATAAAATTTAATGTCAACACTTTACTTGGTCTGGTTATAATTAAATTCAAGTCCTGAAACCATCCATCCAGTGGATCCATCGCATATCAATAATTTCAACGCGTTGAATATACAAAAAACTGACTTTGATTTCAGTAAGTAAATTATCTGTGTACAAAAAATTAATAATTTTCCTTGGAACTCTATCAACAGATCCAAAGTTGGTTGTTTTATTAATAGTTGGACTAAATCGGCAGGACGCTCTTTCAAATGAAAAAGATATATTAAAATCAGTGAAGAAATAACAGAGTAATCGATTACATACGTTAAAAATATAGAAGTCGCACATATAACCTCCTTTATTTGAAGTCAGTTTAAAACTGGAAGCTATCCGGCTTTAAAAAAAATGCGTATTTTTTTCGTAATTATCGAATTTGATGTAAATTATGAGTAAAATTAGTAAATTTAGATGGGATTTAGTTTAATTTTGTTCAGATAAAGTACACAAGTAAAATAAATATAAAGAACTTAGTGAACCACGTTTTTCCTCGTAGTGAACTTGAGTAAAGTGACCACCGCTTTACCCAAGACCCTGACATGACTTTGTAAATAATGACTTATGGGTGTATAAGAATTAATTAATACGGCTTTTACCGGCCCAAGAAAGGGGCAAATTAACTACTAAACTAAAAAAACTTATTTCGGACTAATATAATAATTCCTTTATCACATTCCTGTGTGTTGCAAGTAATATAATGTTCACATGCGATATTTTTTGTCCGGTTGCAAATTAAAAAACAACTGTAACTTTTTACTTTTTTAATTGGATTTAATATAAATCAAAAACATGTTTTGTAATTAATTAAGAATAGGTACATAAATTTAGACATTAGTCCGCGTAGTGGTTGACCTTTTAAAATATAAAATTACTTAGAGCTACACAAACATCCAAGACAAGTATACGATGCATAGGTATGCATTCATTGTCGTAAGTGAAAGGAAATATCTTGAAGGATCCTTGACTTATGCGCGCCTACTTGTGGCTGCGTCGCCGGTCGTCCATACCTTAGGTCTGACGCGAATGCGTACGGAACATCTCATAATAATGAAGAAATAAAATGTAATATGATCACAAATGCACAATTTTAATACATTTCCAAGTGGTACCTATTTGGGTCACCGTAATGGTAGTACTTGCCACTGGTGTATTCGGTAATAACGTATCATTTAATTATTCATTTAACATATGGTCACCTCTAACGAGTTACTAAGCAGGCACCTTCCTGTCTGAGAGTTTATTCTACACAGGGCAAAATATACTATTATATCTATATGTATAAAAATCAATACCACCTTGTAATTTTATAACTCAAGAACGGGCTCACCTATCCAAACCAAATGTTAGGGCTTTATTCGGACTATTTAGTAGATGGTTTATGTGAAGTTGGCATAAAATCGGTCCAGTAGTTGTTCATTTATTACATTTTTTGTAACAAATGAATTCATTAAATGACGGATCATTTTGTTAATTTCAGTCAAATTGAAACTTTTTTTAGATGGGGATTGTACTGTCATTTTGAAACATTTTCCGTTGTTTTTTTTTCTTTGTTGTCATTTATACGGTAAAATAGTTGGCGAAGCACGTACCGGGCCGCTAGTACGTTATATAACTTACACCCGTATTAAAAACATATATATTTTTTATTTAACACTTCATCCATTTGTCCACAGATGTTTATTTTTGTCTGTGGGTAACAAGTGTTGCCTACTGTCAGTACATTCACCTTAATACTGTAAAACATACATTCACAGTAGTTATTATATAAATTTATATTTATAAATGCTACGGAACTCGCCGATTACAATCCAAATTCGTAGTTCGTCAAGTAACTAGTCTTGTTAACTTCAACTTTTGTACGAAGTCACAGAAAAAAACCCGGAAAATAACGTCTTATTCTGCATTTTTAATAATGTAGAGTCAATGAGTTTTTAATGCGGTAGTTGCGTTTTAGATAAATGGTACGAAAAATCACATAAGGCAGAAATCTTTTAATTTTCAACGTAGTAATTGTATCTGATATTTATAAAAGGTCGTTTATTTTTATAATAAGGACTACAGTTCTTTAACTTCCGCTTCCGTAGACTGGATATGCTATTTTTTATTAGCAATTATCTGCGAGTGGTTCAAAGCACGCTATTCAGATATTACACTTTCACGCCTTGTGCTGTCTTGCGTAATGTTTCCGAAGATTTAACATTTAAACTATTGATTGCTAGTTTCTTACCAATATGCAGTTATTACGTGCAGATATGACCCGGATACATGACACACATTTACCTCGTGCATTCAAATACAGATTTTGGTTTTTTGTTTGCTGTATTTTCCTTGACTTTTTTAGGTTAGGTTTGACGACTCTATCACCCTTCTTCTTCTTTTAAAAATATGACTTTCGATCGTTTTTCACGACTTACTTTGCCAATGTCAAGTTAGTTATTATTAATTCCTATACAGTCATTAGTCACTATGTTCAAAGTCATGTCAGGTCACGGTCTTGAGTAAAGTGAAGTTCTTTTGACGGCAGCGATGAAATAGACGATACACTAATTTTTTCACGATTATTTCATCTGTTCACTTTCACTGAACAAAATTAATCTAATTCCCACCTAAATTACCCAATTTCACTCAACATAAACACGAAATTCAATAATTAAAAAAAAACAATAATAAAATCATTCACGATGGCGCCAAAACTTCTATCAATGTTCATAGCCTAGTAAAATAAGATTGCTATTATAACTTCGCTTAAACAAGAAGTTTGATTTTTTTTTATTATAAATTAGATGGACTACAGGCGCCGAAACAGACAGGCGACGTTAGAGGTTTCTCAAACTATAAATGGCAGTTAAAATAATTAAGGTGACTTAGTCGTCTTTTTCCTTTAATTTTTTTCATTAATTATACATGTCTTAAATTTTGTTAATCTTTCGTTTTTAGCAGCTATATTTGCATTTTTTTAATTCTAACTAAACTGTAAATAAATAAACATAATGAGTTTTTATTGACCAGAGAGATAATAGGCCAGACTTTTTATTTGATAAAACAGAGGATAAGCACACGGTTGTCCTGAGCCTTTACCATGAGTTGGTAGAGATTACGTTCGGTAAATTACGTGTTGATGGATTTCCTGATGGTAAGAAATTCACGCCGCCTAGAGACACCAAAAATGGAAATGGTGCGTTGCAAACCTGAGGTCAGGATGTTACGCCTCGAGCAAAAGTAAGTTTACCGGTTACCTTACCCTCCGAACCGGAACACGTCATGATGTTATGGGGGCAGGAATAGGTAAGGCGGTGGTACTAATCCGGGCGAGTCGCTGCAAAACTCTACCACTGAATAAACGATTGCACTCAGTACAGTACAACAATACTGTCATATCTAATGAGAAGTAGGTAAGTGGCAACTTATTAATTTTCATGATCGTTTGCGTAATACGAAATGTACAAAATAATAAAATAGCTACCGTTTTTGGAGCGTGGTATATGTAATACGAAAAAAGTAATTTGGTATTTATTCTCTATTATAGCTGGTCTTGACAGCTGCCTACCGACGTGGAACTAATACATAACGAATGTATTCAAGACCCTGCAATTTTTGTAATCATTAAACATTATCTTTTTAATTGACTTTAATGTTTAGTTTCTTCTCTGTAATGAAGAGACATTTAGGCACATCACTATTTAAAAAGTAACCCAAGACGTAATATCTGGTTTGTAAGCATTTTATACTTTAAATTAAGAAACACTTAAATAAAACTTAAAAAAAATTTAAGTGATACGTAAAAAAGTGCAAGTGTTTATTTATTCAAAAATATGAATATTTGGAAGTTTTACCAAGCGCCGACGATGGAAAATATCAAATATTTTGTAACCATATGTTTCTATAAGCAGATTCATTTTTAACCAACTGCTAAAGAGAAGTACATTATTATTATTATTATATTTCGACTCGAAAGGTTTATGTTAGTCGATTTCTCTGTCATTTCTAAACCAATTTTGATTTTTTTTATTTAAAAGAGCTTCCAAGGTCGTTCCATTGCCACGACCTTTGCATCTGAGGATGGAATCCGAAATTTAAAAAAATGATTAATTTTTGTCTACTTATATAATTTACTTATTGCATTCTAAGTATGATTTTTTAGATTAGATTCGGTTTTATTATAATCTGAAAATCGTATTGTTTTTTTATAACATAAAATATGAAGAAAATATTTTTTAACGGTGTGTAAAACGATTTTTTTTCTTTTAGCTATTGATCAAAGAGAATATAATCACTACAATTTACTATGGATGAGCCTTATTGAGGTGTTTTCACATGCGAAACTTGTAATGTGCTTTTCGTCTTAAGTAATACTATTTAACCGACTCCAAATAAATTTTCGGTTCTAAATTCGACTGTATGTTTTTTATATTTTTTTACTTTGTTAAGCAACTACTCCGTCGACAGCCCACCGATTTTGATGATTCTTCTTTAAAAAGATAGGTCATAATTCCGAGGTAGTCCTTTATTAATTTTATCATGTTCTGACTGGTAGTTATTGAGTTATACTTAATAATGCATAATTTTTTCACTTATTGTGATTGATGTCAAGATAAGTGAAAAATGTATGCATTAACAGTGTAACTCAAAAACTACTAGTAGGATGTCAGGAAAAAAGTATCTTAACGCCCATATCCCCGAAGAGGTAGGTAGAGGCACAACCAGGACACCCACGACTAGCCGAAGAAACTAAGTCCCACAATGTGATAGGTGGCAAGCCTATCGCCAACCGGGCACATTTCCAATCCCGACCAACATTTTTTATTAGAAAATTGAAAAAAAACCCAATTTCCTTTTTGTTGGCCGACCCGGGATTCGAACTCGAGACCTCGTGTAGTCAAGTCCGACACCCGGACCGCTAGACCACAGAGGCGACAGTAGGAAGTTGATAAAAATTATGTGGGACTATTGATATCTTTCGAAAAAAATATTATCAAATCACGACGTTGTGCAGCAAGAAATAGTTGGAGTTGGTTTTTGCAGTTTTACTACGCTTAATTACTTATTTTATAACTTTCTGTGACTATTCAATACTAATTATGTAAACTGATTCTGATGCACATTATAGTTTAAAAACAATTGAGTAGGTGGTAGAGTTTCGCAGCAACTCACCCGGATTGGTACCACCGCCTTACCTATTCCTGCCGCCATAACGTCATGACGTGTTCCGGTTCGGATGGTAAAGTAGACAGTAAACTTACTTTTGCTCGAGGCCTAACATCCCGGCCTCTGGTTGGCAACGCACCATTACCACCTTTAGTGTCTCTAGGCGGCGGGAATTTCTTACCATTAGGAAATCCGTCTGCTTGCTTGCCTTCTAATGTCATAAAAAAATTGACAATTAATTTATATATTTGTTAAGTTTAATATTTTTTTCTGTAGAAGATCGGAATCTGTACGTTAAAGATATTTATAAATAGGTGCAGCTGACTAAATATAGGCGTATACTTTTCCAGTGCAAATTTTCTTTTACTCATAATTTACTTAAATATTTGTACAGTACTACTATTTAAATTATGCGCTTCGACTTTACAGTTTTGTACACTTTAAACTTTTATTTTTAAATTGGCTGACCTAATTTAAATGTAAGCGAAATGATTAATTATGTGTAATAACAACTCTATATGGATATCTTTAAAATACATTCGGATTTCCGAAGCTTGACGAATATAGCCGAAGAGCATAATTTAAATAGTACTGCTGTAAGTATGTATATAGCTTTATTGTTTACTATTAATAATATCGCGATTCAGCTCGTAAACCGTTCCCATTTATCCATCGAAAAATAAATGCATCGACTAGTATTTTGTATGAGAGTACGTGCATCAAGGCTTCGAATATTTAATTACAGTAAACCTTGGTAACTTTGTACCTTTTATATACCCAAGTTACTTTTGCTTCTAATAATAATTATAACAAAAACCGTTAAAACCGCGGAAGTTACTGAAGTCTACTCAAGGCCAATATATTATTGTCCAAGTATTCAGAGTTAATATAGAGTAATTCAGAAACAAACCAAAGTTATTTTTAAGCCCATTGGATACACAAATTTTTATATTTACTTATCTTTGTGCCATTTTTTTGCAAGAAATTAAAATTAACAGGAAATTCTTATGGCGAAACAATACGCATTTAAACATTATGCACC
>NJDD01001554.1:91709-107247 GCA_002245505.1 Calephelis nemesis | reverse complement strand
TTATAATTTACTGGCCCGCCGCTAGAATTTGTTTTCAAATAACCGGCCCACGGTCAAAAGAATTTGCCCACCCCTGGTCTAGAAGGAGTTCAGTGACAAACACAAAAACACAAGAATTATATATATAAAATTAAAAATAATAACTCTGTGGTTGGAGATAAAAAATTGAATTCACGAGATCTAAAACATCGCTGGGGCTTGCTAGCGCGTTGATGTCTAATACCTACAATATTATGCGGAAAACATTATCATAATAGCATTATGTTAATTTCTATGCAAATTTATGACAAATAAAAATATATTAAAAAAAGATTATCATAAGATCTTAAGACGGACAAGAAGATGGAAATGCTCAGATTAATCTTCGTACCTATCGAATAATAGTATAGCATTTGTAATTTAGTTGCTTGTAATAAATTTTATTGATTACAATATTTTATTAAATAAAAAAAGAATTTTATGTTATTTTATAATGGGTGTTTGTTGTATTTGGAAAAAAATAAACTTTGTAATGGCAGTTACTATTTTTTATTGAATTTTTAATTCTTTCAAATTTTCAACTGTAACTGTAATTATTTCTTGTCTATACAGGAGCTTCAAATATTTTTTTGTATTTAACTCATTTATTGTATTAAAATATACAATACACCACCTCTTTGGTTGAATGGCTAGCGTACACGCCTAACTACACCAACCAACCGCGAGGCACGGGTTCGATTCGAATTTGTGTGACGACCATTTAGATGTCTGCATTTCCTGGTCTAGGTGTTTATTATATTTATTCTGGTACCTATTTAAGTATTTCTATGTATTGGAATCGTTGACTGACTCCCATAACACAAGCATAAGTATATAATACTTTGGGTTTAGATTCAATTTGTGTAACTTGTCCGGGATATTATTTATTATTTTATAAATAAATAAATAGTACGGAAGAAATTATGAACACAAATAATATTTTATTAAAAAATAGTAACATTCTTCATAAAGTCCAATATTTCCAGAAGCATTTCCCGATGATGATATCTTTTCACCATTTCCGTTTGTCCAACCATACGCCTAATACACGAGTAGAATAGCAAATATAAGTTAGCAAAGGAAAATAAATGTAAACATTAATGTTTTTCTGCCAATCTGACGCTGAGATATAGAGCCACTAGTAAAAATAATAATAATATTTTTATCTTAAATTTATTAAGCCAGAAAATAAGAAATAATGCGAATAAATGATATTAATAATGGTATATGTAAGTTTACCGCAACTTACAAAAAAACATAAGAAAGATGCATGAAAAATAAGATAGGCAACTTGCAAATTCAACACATTTGTTTTAGAATTACTGTCTACGTGATCTGCAAACATCGGGCACATTTAAATAAAATTAGATTTTCAGTGTTTAAAAAAATAAGCCATATCACTACATAGTATAAAATAAAGTCGCTTCATCTGTACCTATGTCCTTTGTCAGCTTAAATCTTAAAAATGGATTTTGATGCGGTTTTTATAATAGATAAAGTGATTGAAGAGAAAGGTTTATATGTACTGTTTATTGGTCTCCCATTGGTCGGAATTCGACCATACTAAATTTTAATCCATCAATGATCTCTTATCGTTATCATCAATGTATTTGTTTGTGTGTGTCAAATGCATGGTAGTGTGGGTAATGTTTATTTATTGATTTAATGTACTTTATAAGCATTATCATTGAAAAATATAAGCGTTCTGCACTTCTCCTACACATAAACTATAAGTGCGCCAAATTTTATGCTCCTGCGTCCGCGCAATTTTAGTAAATAGGGGTCCAAAGTTTTGGCATCACGTGTTAAAATATAGATGTTTCAAAACCATGAAAAGCCGGGGCGGGATTCTACTTGGATATAAATTAAGCAAATGGAAGCAGAAATTATTCAAATTTAATATGAAATAACTGTTACTACGCGAGCGAGGTCGCGTACAGAAGTTGTTAATAAAAAATAAAATAATTTCTTAAAACTGTATTTTGTGTATTCAAGCTATAAAAAACTTTAATGAATAATGTATATATTCAACATTTTAATGTAGCACTAAATCTATTAGTAGAATGTCAGGTCAGAGGACATCAGCACGTTCTACTGGAACGGCAAGTTGGTTCCACGCAAGCAGCGGCGCCTGCCACTCGACCCACAACTTGTTTGCCAGTAAGCCTCTACGTTACATAACCTGCCAAACCCGGATATTACTACAAGGCCATTTAATCTATTGAATTGCATGTATTCTCTACAGGTAATTTCTGAACAATGATCCTTTATTGTCTAGAAATTACCTAGAGGTTTTCAGTTAACATATAAAAGTGACAGTTTTACAAAGCTCTGGATTAACAGATTTTTGAAACGGAGATATTTTGACGCCTGGTTTAAAGAAGCGTAAAGGAAAAACTGGGGAAATTTATTGAGAGAGTAAAGTTGTAAAATAATAGTTGCAACTGTAACTAAGGGCTCATTATTGGTCAAACATAAAAATAATTAGTGAAATTGCTAATTACCTAATATTATAACTTTTAGTAGAAAAGGCATCCTTATGCCCATATTTCCGAAGGGTTAGGCACTAAGTAAGAAGACACTAAGCCCCACAATGTGCAGGTGGCAAGCCTATCGCCAACCGGGCACATATCCAATACCGGCCAACGTTATTTTTATTAGAAAATTGAAAACGTACAATTTCTAATTTTTTTTTTGCCTGACCGGGGATCAAATCCGGGACCTCGAGAAATCAATTTTTACATACAAATAATTGAAGTACCGTAAAGCAAATCTTTAAAAATGTTTTAAATTAATTATCAAACTGCAAAAAAACCAACTTCGTTAACACCAAACAGTCGCTTAAAACCAAAAGCCATACATAAAAAAATATAGGAAACGAACTTATGGCCTCCTCGCAGGTAAAAATCGAAGTGGGTTAAAAAACTAACAACTATTAACAAGGTAAACATCGTTTTAGCACTTTTATACAATTATTAGCATATCTCTTCGCCTTTGACAGCTTGCTAGTTACGTTACTTTATGAGATTTTTCTTCCTAGAAAATATATACGTTCTCATTTCGCAGATTTTAATAATTGAACTTAGATTTTAAATAACTGTCATTTATTTAGTAGAAACCTGATAAAAATTAATATAGCTTATTTCCCGTGAAGTGGCTTTAACACAATAATTCTAAGAAACATATTTTTGTCGCAGAGATGTCTCAGAAATTTATGGCAATATTTTTTCATTAATATTGTTGATTTAAAAAAAAATATTTTACAATGATTTGGTACGACTATAATTATATAGATATTTATATTTTCCAAAACAACATTTTGTTAAAATGATAAGCATTCGAAAGAAAGATAGAATTTATACTTTCTAAATAATACTCGTACTTTTCCACAATGCACTTTATTCTTTAATTAAATTGACACTAAAACCAACAAGTTTCGCTTTTTCACCATCAGGGCTTTCAAACTAAAGATATGTAAATTCTCTTTATTTTAAATATACAGTGATATATTTTTTAAAGTTTAGTATAAAGTGTCAAATAAGTGCATTGTGGAAAAATACAAATGTCATTTAGAGAGTGTGTATACAATAAAATTCTACCAAGGTCCTACTATGAAGAGTACAAATTTTATAAAGAAAGATTTCGTAAATAATATTTTAATAATTGATGGATCAATCCTCCAAAAAGTTTCTAGGACCTAAACACTAGGGATGTGTGTACTATAATATTAAAATAATACAGCCAAAATAATATAGGTGTCCTGGTCTACATATCGATTTATTATTGTGCAATACGTTATTATTTGATACGTTGTATTATTGAATTAATATAGTTCCCCCGTGTTGGTCCGGGCTTCTTTGCAGAATAGACCATTTGCCTTCCTGTGAGGCAGCTCGTTAAATTAAATTACCGTCACTACCACCGTGNGTGGCTAGGTGGTAAAGATTTGTACCACCGCCTCACCTGCCACCATGACGTCATGACGTGTTCCGGTTTGGAGGATAAGGTAGCCGGTAAACTTACTTTTGCTCGAGGCCTTTCATCCGGCTCAGGTTGGCACCGCACCATTGCCACCTTTGGTGTCTCTGGGCAGCGTGAATTTCTTACTATCAGGAAATTCATCCGCTTGTTTGCCTTCCAGTATCATAAAAAAAATCCCTAAAATTGCGAAGAAAACTAGGTATAAAAAACTTTAAAATACACTGGTCATCTAATATGTGAAATGTCAAGTATATTTCTAAAATAATATATTTATTACACAATGTTTTTTACGTTTTCATAAAAAATGTGCTGTCCTTCGCACTTCGCCTCATAAAAGCTACTTATGTAAATGAATATAACAGTTTGGCATCTTCTCTCCACCAATATGTGACATTGACACAAATTTTTGAAACAGGTTCAGTATAATATAATCGAAAGTGAGATTCACTGATACATCACTAAAACTTTTTTATATGAATGTTTTTCTGAAGGTAAATGTGTATTTAAAATAGCAAATGTTTTCCAATTTTAGGTAAATTAAATTTGATATTTAATTTTGTGTTTTATAGTGATTTAGGAGATAAATAGTAGGTATTTAGGTATTTAATAGACGTAGATGAAAACATAGATATCTGTTTATTAAGTTCATGATTAAGTAAATACTGGGATTATAGCAAATTTGATATTGTTTAAAAATGTTACTTAAGATGAGTCAGCCATTTTTTTTAATTCCGAACATAAAAATCCGTTTAAGTAGCTAACCTACTTTTGTTGGGTTTTTTTTCAAAACCGGGTTTTTATGTGCGGGGTACGTAGCCATCTCAATTTCTGCGTTTCGGAATTGGAGAATAACTTATCGAATGAAAAATATTTTATTTGTAATTTATAAAATAAAAGTATTTATTTTAAAATATCATACATCATGCACAAGTAACTTAAATTACAAATATGCTAAAACTGTAACTGACAAATGGAGATTACTCAAACCCTTTGTGGTAGTGCGAAATGCCTCAAAAATGCTGAAATATTCCCTAGAGATATACGTTTTTACATTTATTTTCTTAATTTCTTACTTTTTATATGTTTCTGATATTTGTCAGCGATTGTAATGTTTTTTTAAATTCACAATTCTCTAATGCTTAAGTAGACGTCATCAAAGTATTCAAGAATTGTTTTATAATATTCCAAATTTATATAATACTAGCTGACCCGGTGGACGTTGTTCTGCTATATTTTAATGTGACTTTAGTAAGAAAAATTTGGGGTAAGCCACTGTTATCACTCAGGGGTATGAAAAATAGATGTTGGCTAAATCTCAGACCTACTAAATATGCTCACAAAATTTCGTGCGAATCGGTCAAGCCGTTTACATAATGACGGGAGAATTTTATATAAAAGCAACAACTCAATAACTAAACAATTTTAACATAATTAAAATGCACATACATAAGAATTAATAATCATTCGGTACTAATGTCAAGGCGAACACTTTAGATAAATACAGCAACTAAAAATTTTAATCATTCACATAATAACACATTCCTATGATAAAACTATAGCGGGGTCAAATTTGTACGTATGGTTAAATTGTGACATAAAGATCTGCGGGGTTATTCAGTATCTTCTTCTTCTTGAAAAAAATATATATTTACGCCCATATCCCCGAAGAGGTTGGCAGAGAAAAAAAAAGTCCCACAATGTGATAGGTGCCGAGCCTATAGCCAACCGGGCACATATCCAATCCCGAGCAGCATTTTCTTTTTTTGCTCGACCCGGGATTCGAACCTGGGACCTCATGCAATCAAGTCCAACACCTGAATCGCTAAACAACAGAGACCACAGAGGAGAAACTTTTCACGGCTTATTTAGCCAATGTCCAGTTAGTTAATTCTTATACAGTCATTAGTCACTATATACAAAGTAGTGTCAGGTCAGGGTCTTGAGTAAAGTGGCTTCCTGACTCAAGCTCATCTAGTAAGATTTGACAGCAGCGAGGAAATAGACGATACACTAATTTCTTCATGATTATTTCATTTGTGCACTTTCACTGAACAAAATTTATCTAATTCCCACCTAAATTAACCAATTTTACTGAATATGAACACGAAATTCTATAATAATGAAAAAATTACGACCGAGAAATTACGACTTTTCATTCACGATGGCGCCAAAACTCCATTCAGTATCGTTCTAGTGGTGATCACTAGGTAAAATGTACATCAAATAGCTGTCAAATGACGTGTTTTGTATTTTCTATCTCCATTGTATTTCTATTTTCACCAGAGATAGCAAATGTAAAACACGTCATTTGACTGTAATTTGATGAACATTTTGCCCAGTGATCATCATTAAAAAGATACGGAATCAGCCCCCTGATCGATTATATCGGAGAGTTTGTTTCGCCGTTTCTTCTCCCGACTGGCTAGGTTTGGAAACGGTGGTAGTGTACGGTAGATAGGATTAAAAATTAATCTACCTTTAAACTCATGTATAATAAATTATGAAACTTATGTTCGTAAATAAATAAAATGTTTATTAAAAATGTAGATAAGTGCTGCGATTTAAATGTACGTTTTTTATAGAAATGTAACATCATAAATTAACTAAATATTTGCACACCACAATGTGGTAGAATATGTTGTATTCTTAAATATCTTTATAACAACTTTCAGCACACATATTCCGCAAATAAATAATTTTCATTTCATTTCATTTCATTTCATATATTTCTTACTAGATGTGCCGGCAAACTCCATTCCACTCGTTCAGTTTGTATGTGAAAAACTGAAATGTTGTTTTTCCTAGTTTCCCCGCAGTTTTCCTCGTAGCTCGCAAAAAGGGGGCTTTCTCTTATCTCTCAAACCTTCCCTGCACTTAAACAAATAATTCATATCCTTATTTAGCCAAATAAGCCGTTTTCTAGTTTTAGCGGGACTAACGAACAGAAATTGATTTTTAAATATAAAGACTGCCTGGTTCCTATAATCAACAAACCGTAATTCGTTAGTATAACCATTGGTAGTTTGCCAAAAGTAACTAAGCGTTGCCCATATAGTTACACAAAATATTTTGAGCTAACAGGTGATAACGTACGAGCGTAGTTAGATTTTTTACTATTCGTACACATAACTACCATTCGTAAGCAAAACGACTCGTTTCTTGAATATAGGAACCAGGCATTAATGAATTAAAATTATCAAGCTGTCAGATAGCTTAGTAGAGACGAGAGTATCGTGGAAATATTGGGAATGACCCTCCCAATATTTCCACCCACTAGTGGTAGAGTTCTGTGCAACAACTTGCCTGGGTAGAGATCCACTGTCTTACCTATTCCTGTACCTATACCTATTACCTACTTAAAGTTGCAGCGCGTAATAAGAGATATAGTCTTTACATTACATACCATTCCAATAGTTCATTGATGAAAGCATATTAATTACTATATTATATTGGTGAAAGTAGCAGCAAGGGACAAGCGTGCATATGTAATAGTAATCTATATATATATAAAATCAATGCCACTATTCGTTGTAATTTTATAACTCAAGAACGGGCTCACATAGCCCAACCAAGTATTTAGGCTTTGTTTGGACTAATTAGTAGATGGTTTATGTGAAGCTTGCACAAAATCGGTAAAGCGGTATTTCATTTATCACATTTTTTAAACAAATGAATTTAATAAATGGCGGATCATTTTGTTAAAGGGTATTATTCAGTCAAATTGAAACTTTTTTCAGGTGGGGATTGTGCTGTCATACTGAAACTTTTTTCAGTTGTTTTTTTTTAGGTTAATTTGCCCCATTCTGGAGCCGGCTAAGATCTTTAGGCCATGCTGCCATGTTTTCCGTATATAAATAAATTATTTTCAGCAGTCGTAAGTCATTTTAGGTCTAAGTCATGTCAGGGTATTGAGTAAAGCGGTTGTTTCGTTACTCAAGCTCATCTATGAGATTAGGCGGCAGCGATGAAATTCACGATACACTAATTTCTTCATAATTATTTCATTTGTGCTCTTATACTGAACAAAATTAAACTAATTCCCACCTAAATTAACTAATTTTACTTATAACTTACACCAAATTCAATAATTGTGAAAAAATTACGACCATCTTCATTCACGAAGGCGCCAAAACTCCTCGTTTTTTTTTGTTTTGTTTTATTGTGTTATGTCAATAATGCGGCATGCCGCTAGTACATAATAAAAGTTAGACCCACAGATTATGGTAGACCTAATGTTAATGTTAATAAGCCGAATGTTAACAAAAAAAGTCATAAACAAAATTGACTAAGTCTAACATAACGTAAGTTAAAATCATTAAGTAAAATTATTCATTTTACAAAACGTGTCAATTTTTTTATTAATCTTGCGACAATCGAGGAAAATCAAAAGTGACACAGTTACAGAACCCTTGCGTGTACAATGCGTACGTGTTTCACTCAGCTGTGCCGATTATTGGTTATTACATTATTTATTGCAAAGTTAATCCAATTCTTCAAATATATTGACTGTTTGGTGCTAAAGAAACCACGTTTTAACGAAGTATATTTGTAACACCCTCTTGCTACCTCATGGAAATATTATTGGGATAAAAAGTACACTCCTATTTTTTATTTTAGAATGTTGATGTTCCATAATTGTCACATTACTTTTTTTTATGATATTGGAAGGCAAACAAGCAGACGGATTTCCTGATGGTAAAAAATTCACACCGCCTAGAGAAACCAAAGTTGGTAATGGTGCGTTGCCAACCTGAGGCTCGGATCTCGGGCTGAGTTTGGCAACGCACCATTACCACCTTTGGTGTCTCTAAGCGGTGTGAATTTTTTACCATCAGGAAATCCGTCTGCTTGTTTGACTTCTATTATCATAAAAAAAAACTTATTCAATTTTGTGAAATCTGTTAGCACAGCCCAGACACTGCTATTGGATCTGACCATGAACGATGTTCTTTTTTTTTAAATTATCGCCAAATAATTTTAATATTACTATTCATAGATATTAACCATTAACACAGGAGCTCCTGTTTTGTCACAAACTAAAAACATCAGTTTTATAAAACATCAGACTCTATTAGTGTCTTCTCTGTCTGTCTTGGTTTTTGGGTGCTCTAGTTGTGCCTCTGCCTACCTACTTTATAAATAAATGAGTATGCATGGACAAGTTATACAAATTGAATCTAACCCCAAAGTAAGCAAATTATATGCTTGTGTTATGGGTGTTAGTCAACGATACTAATACATAGAAATATTTAATTAGATACGTGAATAAACTTATTAACACCCAGACCCGGAAATGCAGACATCTAAATGTTCATCACACAAATGCCTGCCCGTCGGGAATCGAACCCGAGCCTCGCGGTTGATCGTTGTAGTTAGGCGTGTATTCTAGCCCCTCGACCAACGAAGCGGTCAATAAATGGTGTAACAAATCCGAATTTGATATATTAATATAACGAAACAATTACATCTGGTTATCTGAGATTAGCCTAGTGTCCTTTAAAATCGAATACGAAGCCACAACAATATCAATGTATTCTTTTACGAAATTTAAAACCTTCGACCGCAAATATGGCCTGATCATTATTACGATGTCTACGGGGTCAGTGTAAAACCAATTTATTAAATCAGCAAATACTTAGGCGTAATTATATTTATGATTGATTATTATTCAAATCTTTAGATTCATAGATAACATGCATGAAATTGAGTGTTAAATTTAATTAAGTTTTATAACATAGTATGTAGGTTGAATAAAGAAATTGTCCATGAATTCATAAGCTCAAACTTGTATAAATATCAATCTTTACTAGGTGGTAGAGTTTCGCAGCGACTCATCCGGATCGGTATCACCGCCTTAGCTATTCCTGCCGCCATAACTTCAGTGCTTGCCGTTGACGTATTCCGGTTCGGAAGATAAGACAGCCGGTAAACTTACTTTTGCTCGAGGTCTAAC
This sequence comes from Calephelis nemesis, assembly GCA_002245505.1. NCBI lineage: Eukaryota > Metazoa > Arthropoda > Insecta > Lepidoptera > Riodinidae > Calephelis > Calephelis nemesis. The sequence continues at coordinate 97,295 of NJDD01001554.1, read as the reverse complement.
ATCCCGGCCTCAAGTTGGCAACGCACCATACGTTTGGTGTTTCTAGGCGCCGTGAATCCTAACCCGTCTGCTTATTTGCCTTCCAATATTATATAAAAAACCTTTTTGCTTAAATGAAAACGTATTTACTTATACTTGATCATTTTTATCTTATTCAAAAAATATGTATCTAAAATTAGATTATCATTTCGAATTCCTTACTTTATGTAATGGGCGGATAAGCAGACAATAGATCAGGATCCAATAAATAAATACCAGCAGTACCAACACTTTCATAAATTCCATAGTAACTTATTCTTTAGTATGTAAAAATATCTACAACGCTGTTTGTTTTTTTTATGTTATAGGAAGGCAAACAAGCAGACGGATTTCCTGATGGTAAGAAATTAACGCCGCCTAGAGACACCAAAGATGGTAATGGTGCGTTGCCAACCTAAGGTCAGGATGTTAGGCCTCGAGCAAAAGTAAGTTTACCGGCTCCGAACCGGAACACGTAATGACGTTATGGCGGCAGGAATAGGTAAGGCGGTGGTACTAATCCGGGCGAGTCGCTGCGAAACTCTACCACCTAGTCAGATGTCACGGTGTTAGTGATGATAAGCCTATGCTCGCCTTTTACGAGCTGCCTGGCAAGAAAAGCAGATGGTCTATTCTGCAAAGGAGCCCGGACCAACACGGGGAAAAATATACATAAAAATTACCCTGAAATTTGAAAAAAGAATCATTTCGCTGTTTGAAATTTTAGAAAAAAAATCATAAATGAAATGAATGAAATGAAATGAAAATTATTTATTTGCGGAATATGTGTGTTAAAAAGTTGTTAATAAGATATTTAAGAATACAACATATTCTACCACATTGTGGTGTGCAAATATTGAATTAAATTTAAGAAGTTACGTATTTAATATATAAAATGTACATTTAAATCGCAGTACTTATTTACATTTTTAATAAACATTTTATTTATTTATAAACATAAGTTGCATAATTTATTATAATTAAATTTAAAGGTAGATTAATTTGTAGTCCTATCTACCGTACACTACCACCGTTTCCAAACCTAACCAGTCGGGAGAAGAAACGGCGAAACAAACTCCCCGGTAACCATGATTTTGTTACTTCAATTAGGTTTAAATTTATAAAAAATATTTATACATATTTTATTTATTTATGCTTGTCAGCAAGAAAATCTTTTACACTATAATATGTCTTCTCTAACAGCAAATCAAATACCTTCTTTCGAAATCTTTTTACTGGAAGTGATACATAACTCATGAACCGTTATGTCTAATAGCAAGCAGTGTTAACAATGTGCAGTTTATCATAATACAGGATCTAATTCGTTTCTTCCTGAAGTTCCCTGGACGAGATTTAATAAGGGTTATGGCAAATGGAACCTTTTTGTTTGAGACCTTGAAAACGCTGTAACTATATCTAAAAAAGAATGGAAGGTTCATTTTTTCATTTTTTTTGAGAAAGCATAACCGTCGTAATGAGACCTCTATTTGAACAATGCTGTAAACAGATGCAATACTTAATTTAATAAAATAAAGTGCTTTAACCAATGGAATAGACACAATACACAAGTATCACTAAAATATTGTAACTATATTTTGTTTATTAAATATATTCTGGTATCTATTTAAGTATTTATATATACTAGTATCGTTGACTAACACCCATAACACAAGCATATAATTTGCTTACTTTGGGGTTAGATTCAATTTGTGTGACTTGTCCACGGATATTTATTTATTTATTTAATTATATTATTTGGCCTTTTTTTGGAAACTTTGGCCTCATTAAAATCAAAACATCCAATACCCTCACGACAGCTGAAATTCCCCAGTTATCCAGACTCGACAACATTACCATTAAAAGCTAACATAGAAGACGTTGTACGTGCCATTGGTTCTTTCAATAGCGGATCGGCAGGTGGTTTGGATGGACTTCGCCCTAGTCATCTTAAGGAGCTTACAGCAGTCTCCACCGGCAGCTCTGGACGGCGCCTGTTAGAAGATATTTTAGAATTGTGTAACTTTTTATTAAGTGGTAAGCTAAACCCCGATGTTTGCCCGTGCTGTGCTCTAACGAAAAAAGATGGTGGAGTTAGGCCAATAGCTGTAGGGAGCGTCATTCGACGTTTGACAGCTAAAATTGCTTGTCATGCAGTGAAACAAGAAATGTCAGTGTTGCTGCAGCCACACCATTTAGGTTTTGGAACCCCGTTAGGCTGTGAAGCTGTAATTCATGCTACACACTCTTTTGCCATGGATTGCAAAAATTGTGATTCGGTTATAGTAAGACTTGATTTAAAGAATGCCTTTAATTCTGTTGAGAAATACATAAAAAAAATATAAAAATAATCTATATATTAATACGTGATCCCAAATCTTTGGACCCCTTTTTTATGAAATTGCGGGGACACAGGAGCATTAAATTTGGCACACTTATAGTTTATATGTAGGAGAAGTGCAGAACGCTAATATTTTTCAATAATTATGCTTATAAGCACATGTAATTAAATAATATTTTTATATATGTTAAAATATTTGCACACCAAAATATAGTAAAATATGTTTGATATACTTAAGTATTTTTGTAACATCTCATGTACACACATATTCCGCAAATAAATAATGTTCTTTCTTTTCTTTCTTTCTTTCTTTAAATCAATATATAAAACATTAACCATACTACCATGCATTTGACACACACAAACAAACATATTGATGATAACAGTAAGAGGTCACAGATGGCGTAAAAAGTTTGGAAACAAAGTAAGTCTTGAGAAATGAAGATGACGTTCTTATTAACAAGATATTAAAATTGACTTAGGGATGACCACTAGTATATATAAAAGAACACGTGTATATTTCAACAGGAAAACAAATAAATAATATTTTTTTACAGATACAAATAATGATTATTTACGACTAACACCTAATTTATGCAAAGTATATACTTAAGGTATTACCATTTTATTAGACCTGCGGATCTTTTAGCTGTTGAATATGTTTCGCAAAATTTCAACTTGTAATTTATAATGATAGCATTAAATGCTAACATTGACGACATATTTACCAATAATTTGTAAAACTGTGTAAAGAAGCTATAAAAATATATAGAAGCGAGTATTAGTAAAACTAAATGTAATTAGGAAACAGACAAAATAATAATTAGGTGCGAACTTTTAAAAGCCAATTAGAGTAGATGAAATAACTTGTACCAATGATAACTTGAAGCATCATTGTACCAATGATAACTTGAAGCATCATTGTAGCAATGATAACTTGAAGCATCATTGTAGCAATGATAACTTGAAGCATCATTGTACTAATGATGCTTCAAGTTATTTCATCTACTCTAATTGGGTTTTAAAAGTTCACAACTAATTATTATTTTATCTCTTTCCTAATTAGATTTTATTTCTTTGACTAATACTCGCTGCCAGCCACGCACGACCAGCCTGCTGATTCCATATCTTTTTAGTGATGATCACTGGGTAAAGTACATCAAATAGCGGTCAAATGACGTGTTTTATATTTGCTATCTCTATTGTATTTCTTTTTTTCATAAGAGATAGCAAATATAAGACACTTAATTTGTCAGCTATTTGATGTACACGCCATCCAGTGATCATCACTAAAAGATACAAAATAGCCCTAATGTTTATTTTTATTCATAATGATTCAAAGTATAATAGAGCACTGTTTTTTCTAAAATCTGTATGTATAAAAACAAGCTGTGTTAGCTACACTATTTGTTACTCAAGAATGGCTGAACCGATTATGCTAAAACATGATAAGGAGGTAGCTTAGAACCAGGAGACGGACATTAGATACTTTTCATCCTGATCGATTCTGCGGAAATTTGTAAAAATAACGTTTTAATTTTTCCCATATAAATTGAACGGGTGGTCCGAAATTCACCCGAACAACTACCTAATTAAAGAAATAACGTTTTTATATATGTATTGGTTTGCATATAATTAACATTCTTAATTAATAATTTAAAACACCAATTTTCCAAACTGCACATTTGATTAATAAATTATTTTGTGAACTTTAATTTTTAAACATTTTACATATTGCATAACAATTTTGTAATAATGATCGTATTTAAAATGACGTGTTAATAAAATTATATTTGGCAATTTATTGGTTTCTTAAAATGTTGGTTGTATGTATAAATATATTGAAATTGTGACCTTTTTGTCAATTTGTCGCCATTTTATTGATGCTTCTGGATATACTGATATGAATGACCGCCTCGTTGGTCGAGTGGCTAGCGTACACGCCTAACAACCGCGAGGCACGGGTTCGATTCCCGACGGGGCAGGCATTTGTATGATAAACATTTAGATGTCTGCATTTCCGGGTCTGGGTGTTTATTAAATTTATTCTTGTATCTATTTAAGTATTTATATGTTTTAGAATCGTTGACTAACACCCATAACACAATCATATAATTTGCTTACTTTGGGGTTAGATTCAATTTGTGTGATTTGTCCAGGGATATTTATTTATTTATTTATTATTACTTATTTATTATAATGATGAAGGCTCGTCTGGTATCTCAACGTTGTTGTAATGTGACATAATTAACTACATTAATTAAAAATAATAAAGATTAAAGATAAATTATATACTACCTGTAGTACATATAGGTAATGTGCCATTTACCAATAGGTTTGAAGTCGGTATCAAGTCTTAAACTAATAATTTTAGTATAAGTAAGTATTAAATTGGACTGGCACCGACTTCAAACCTATTAGTAAAATAGCCCATAACGGTAATAGGTAGTATATAATCAATAGTAAATCTTTATAAGTTTTTACTTTTTAATTTCATAATTAAGGTAGTTATTTATATTTAATGTTTTTTAGTTCATCGCTGATGTGATTAAATTTAACAAAAATAAACATCGAGTTTTTTTATGACATTGGAAGGCAAACAAGCAGACGGATTTCCTGATGGTAAGAAATGCCCGCCGCCTAGAGACACCAAAGGTGGTAATGGTGCGTTGCCAACCAGAGGCCGGGATGTTAGGCCTCGAGCAACAGTAAGTTTAGCGGCTGCCTTACCCTCCGAACCGGAACACGTCGTGACGTTATGGCGGCAGGAATAAGTAAGGCGGTGGTACCAATCCGGGCGAGTCGCTGCGAAACTCTACCACCTAGTCAGATGTCACGGTGTTAGTGACGGGAAGCCTATGCTCGCCTTTTACGAGCTGCCTGGCAAAGGAAGGCAGATGGTCTATTCTACAAAGGAGTCCGGACCAACACGGGGAAGTAGATAGGTATAAATTATATATAAAATAATAGGTAAAAATTGCTCATAAAATAAAACCTAATGGGCCTACCTGAATCAAATTTTATGGGAACCAATTCGAAACTATTCCGCATTAAACCAAAAAGGAATTACGTGAATCGGTTCAGAAACCACAGAGAAATCGGTAGGTATACATACATAAAAAAATATACCGGCCGAATTGAGAACCTCTCTTGAACTCGGTTAGTTATTACAATTTATAAAATCCTCGTCTTTATGAACTTTGTTAATTATTACAATTCATAAAAATAGT
>NJDD01001554.1:66572-91184 GCA_002245505.1 Calephelis nemesis | reverse complement strand
TCGGTTAGTTATTACAATTTATAAAAAATAGTCACACCGAAAATAGCTCATTGATGCTTAGCGTGTGAGTCCAGGTTTTGTAATGAAAAGTGTCTTTTAATGTTACAAAGCACATTCCCCGTGTTGGACCGGGCTCCTTTGCAGAATAGACCATCTGCCTTCCTACCAGGCCGCTCGTAAAATGCGAGCATAGGCTTACCGTTACTAACACCGTGATATCTGACGAGGTGGTAGAGTTTCGCAGCGACTTACCCGGATTGGTACCACCGCCTTAAATATTCCTGCCGCCATAACGTCATGACGTGTTCCGGTTTGGAGGGTAACGTAGCCGGTAAACTTACATTTGCTCGAGGCCTAACATACCGGTCTCAGGTTGGCAACACACCAATACCACCTTTGGTGTCTCTAGGCGGCGTGAATTTCTTACCACCAGGAAATCCGTCCGCTTTTTTGCCTTCCAATATCACAAAAAAATTTAGCTTTTAAATTGGATGGTCTGTAATAGGAACGAGTAAAATGCGGAACAGGAAATCGGAAATGTGAGTTTATAAAGGCCATCAAGGAAACACAACAACTTTCATTAAATAGCACATATTCATGGTTACTGCATAAATACATGTCACCTGTATCATAACAATTAAGAAATACACTATTTAATTATTTATGACGTACAATAAATTATTAATAACTATCTTCTCCGGTGAACTTCGTTCCGACCCTTCAGTTTGTATAGGAAAAATAAAAATGCTGCTTTTCTTAGTTTCCTCTGAGTTAAACGGGATAAAAAGTATCATATGTCCGTCTCATGGTTCTAAGCTACTTCCGTATCAATTTTCAGCCAAATTGGTTTAGCCGTTTTTAAGTTATAAATAATGTAACTTAAATGACTTTCTTTTATATTATAGCTGCTCCGGCGAAGTTGGTTTCAATCGTTCAGGTTGTCTGAGAAAATTAAAATAGGGTTTTCCTGGTTTTCTCGCAGTTAAATGGGAACAAAATTATCCTTTATCCGTCTCCTAGTTTTAATTTTCAGACAAATCGGTCCAGCCGTTCTTGAATTATAATATCGTTACTAACCTGACTTTCTATTATATATTATATAGATACTAGTCGACTTGGCAAACTTCATATTACATTAACAGCAACTTACTGTTACAATGGAATAATTTTAAGATATTATTTTCCCACTTTTCCTATGTTGCCCCCGTGTTGGTCCGGGCTCCTTTGTAAAATAGACCATCTGCCTTCCTTGCCAGGCAGCTCGTAAAAGGCGAACAAAGACTTACCATCACTAACACCGTGACATCCGACTAGGTGGTAGAGTTTGGCAGCGACTCGCTCGGATTGGTACCACCGTCTTACCTATTCCTGCCACCATAACGTCGTGACGTGTTCCGGTTCGGAGGGTAAGGTAGCCGGTAAAATTACTTTTTGCTCGAGGCCTAACATCCCGACCTCAGGTTGGCAACGCACCATTACCACCTTTGGTGTCTCTAGGCGGCGTGAATTTCTTACCAACAGGAAATCCGTCTGCTTGTTTGCCTTCCTATAACATAAAAAAAATCTTTTTCCTTATTTTTTCTTTATATGATCCTTCTCGTGACAATAACCAATGCAACAAAAATAATTATCAAAATTGGTACATCCGGTCAAGCGTGATGCGATTAACACGCGAAATTAGAATTCATTTTTATATTAGATGTAATTTAATTGTTTCTAACAATTGTAAAAAATCCAAATTAACTTTAATTAGAACAAGATAGGTACTGAAGAATCTTATAAACTTGTTTTTTTAATTCTCGTCTATATTTTATTGTAACACGATAAACTACTGGACCATTGTAACTACATGTACAAATTGGTATAATAATGTTCAGGCCCGGAAACGCAGTTTTTTATGATATTGGAAGGCAAACAAGCAGATGGATTTCATGATGGTAACACATGCCACTTAGAGACACCAAAGGTGATAATAGTGTATTGCCAACCTAAGGCCGGACGATAGGCCTCGAGCAAAAGTAAGTTTATCGGTTACCTTATTATCTGAACTGGAACACAGTTTAGCAAACGCTGACGTTAAGGCGGCAGAAATAGATGAAGTGTTGGTTGTGTCGGTTGTGTCGCTGTGAAATTCTATGATGAAATATATTTACCCCGTGTTGGTCCGGGCTCCTTTGCAGAATAGATCATCTGTCTTTCTTGCCAGACAGCTCGTAAAAGGCGAGCATAGGCTTATCATCACTAACACCGTGACATCTGACTAGGTGGTAGAGTTTCGCAGCGACTCGCCCGGATTGGTACCACCGTCTTACCTATTCCTGCCGCCATAACGTCAAGACGTGTTCCGGTTCGGAGGGTAAGGTAGCCGGGAAACTTACTATTGCTCGAGGCCTAACATCCTGACCTCAGGTTGGCAACGCACCATTACCATTTTTGGTGTCTCTAGGCGGCGTGAATTTCTTACCATCAGGAAATCCGTCTGCTTGTTTGCCTTCCTATAACATAAAAAAAAAATTATGTATTCGTTAACTTTTTATTGTTTTAAGTTGTATTCTGCTATTCGGGGCGGAGACAAATCCTATGAATCAAAAATCTAAAAAATTTGTCCAGCAGATCTCGAGTTATAAGTGTTGTAACAAACCCAACTTTGTTTTACATTTATTGAAGATTTAAAGAATGTCAACCTCGGTCTCCTCGGGTACATCCATCCACATTCGCATTGTATATCTGCTTTGTCAATCTTTCATCTGTCATTTGATATATTATATGATCGAACCAGCGGAGCATGACATTTCTATTTTAATTTCCATTTTAATACACTTTTAGACTACTTTTTTTTAGACTTTTTATAAAAAATCCAAGTCGAAGTTGCGGACACAAGTAGTGATTAATATTTTTCTTGGAATTTAATTTTAATTGTCATTGTAATGTTAGATTATCAAGGTTTTAAATATCTGTAGCAATTCCTGTCTGTTTTATGATCTCATGATCCAAATGAGTCATTGAAGAAAAGTGGAATAACTTGAATTCGATTTGAAGTTCGAACTAGGTACAATTTCAAAGAATTAAATGAAATCTCTTAAACAGAAGGTTAACAATTTAATATTAGGAATATCACCTTGAAGATCGCACTTCACCTTTAATTATAATTATACTTGCTGTCCCGGCGAACTTCGTACCGAATTTTGTCATCTAAGTTTTTATTTTTTTATGATATTGGAAGGCAAACAAGCAGACGGGTTTCCTGATGGCAAGAAAATCACGCCGCCTAGAGACAACAAAGGTGGTAATGGTGCGTTGTCAACCTGGGGCCGGGATGTTAGGCCTCGAGCAAAAGTAAGTTTACCGGCTACCTTACCCTCCGAATCGGAACACGTAATGACATTATAGCGGCAGGAATAGGTAAAGCGGTGATACCAGTCAGGGCGAGTCGCTGTTAAACTCTACTACCTTGACAGATGTCACGATGTTAGAGACGGTGAGTCTGTGCTCGCCTTTTACGAGCTGCCTGGCAAGGAAGGAAGATTGTCTATTCTACAAAGGAGCCCGGACCAATAGTTTTTAATAATTATTATTTAGGGCTTAGACAAATACAACAATAAAACATCCTCAAAATCGTTTGAGCTCGCGTTATAAGTATTCCAACAAAGCAGACTTTTTCTTATAATATACTAGCTCTTTGCCCGCGATTTCGTCAGCGTAGGATAATTACGATTTTCAACCAAAGTTTAATCCCCTTTTCTAGTCCTTTGGGAGGTGATTTTTGTTAAAAAAACAGCATCAATTTGAACTGAGATATCTAACTACTTGCATAGCAAATTTCATCATAATCAGTTTAGTGGTTTAGCCGTGAAAAATCAATAAACAGATAGATAGAATATTAATTATATTATGGATATAAATAAATGAGTAATATATTATGTCGATACACTACAGAGCGCCCACTTTCAGAAACTTTACCTACTTTACAAACTTGTATGAAATTTCTTGTGAATATAACATAGCATTGTTGTTTTCAAACAATATGCAATTACTTCACTGATATTTAAGTTGTTTTCATGTTATATGCATAAGCAGACATTTCTGAAATGATAAGATACTACTATAGACAGCATAGATGTTATTGGTTCATCGCAATCTTATGGTCGTAATATGTGCAGGAAGTGTAACATTACCCTACCTTGCAGCACGTCTTGATAATAGCAAGAACTGATTCTAGGGTGGTGGGTTAGAGAAAAGCGGTGATACTAAACCGGATGAGCACAGAACTCTGACAACTCAAAAAGTTTTATTTAAATTTTTTTAAACATTTGATTTAAGAAGTCTTATTGTAGCTATTTGGCCAACACAGCAAAACAAAATCTTTTTAAGGTAAACGCAGCTAACTCCGAGGAATTCTAAAAATGGTAGTATATTGCGAGGTATTTAGAAAAATGGTATTTTCAGGTAATTTACATGTTCTTTTGTCCTTAAGATACATCATTCAATTAATTATTTATCTGTGCATACAAATCAAATGAATACTTTAATGTTCGCACGTTTTAAAATAATAGGATAGTTAGACGCAGACAGGTGACTCGAGCGCATGTACTATGTGTGTACATATACTACGTGAGTTTTTGTTTTGTTACATACATTTTAGGTACATGCATAGCAAATAGCAAAAAAAATATTTACTTTTTTTGCTTTTGCTCCTACTACTATAAAGACTGATTTAAAATCTAAAGATAATAATAAATAGGCTTGATTATTAAACACTATGTATCATTTCTACCAACCTCCTTTCCTTCAGGTTTTGTACAATCGGAATTAGAAACAAAATGTCTCGGAATTAAGATTTTTACGTCGGAATTAGCCGCTTCTGACTTCTTTATAATTTACATTTATTTAAAAATTTTAACAAACATTTACTGGCAAACTGTGAGTATATTTTGAAAATAGAATAAATAACACTTCGGATAAAAATAGATAACTTTAAATACTTCATTTTAATTGTTCTTTCGAGTTTTGGTGAAAATACCGCGGAATTAGTTGCCTTAGTTGAAAAGAATACATTTCTTTTCTTAAATGGATTGTGAAATAATTTTTCTTAGATTTTAAATTTTTTGTCAACTGAAAAGTATTTTTTCAATTTTCTTATAAAAATAACTCTGCCCGGGAATATATAGATTAGGCAGTTTATAATTATATCAACGCGCACATGAAGCAGTTGTATGGTCCACTGATTCTGATTAGTGCCTGGTTTGCCACCTAACACATTGTGAGACTAAGTAGTAAAGTATCTTCAAGCCCATATCCCCGAAGAGGTAGGCAGAGGCACAACCAGGGCATCAACGACTAGCCGAAGAAAATAAAACTAAGTAGTATCTGCGGCTAATTGAGGGTTATCTGGTTATACCTCTGGCCACCTCGTCGAGGATACGGGCGTGAAGATACTTATGAAATCCCAAACTTCACACATAATATTGAAAATCATATCAAAAATCAGTTTTATACTCTTTATCTAATGCGCGAATATAAAAATAACAAAATTGAGGAAAATGACCCTGTAATCTATTTCAATCATTTAGAAGGTCTATCATTTAGGTCGAAACGGTAAATAATTCCAGTGCCTTAATTTAAGTAATTAATTTAAGTATATAACTGTTTATAACGTAATAATATTATGGTCGCTTAATTTAGATTGTTTTGCAAATTATATAACATACTAGCTAACCCGGCAGAAGTTGTTCTGCTATTTTTTTATGTGATCCAACCTCATCACTTAGGGTTATAAAAAATAGATGTTAGAAGATTCTCAGACCTACTCAATAAGCTCACAAAATTTCATGAGAATCGGTCAAGCCGTAGGGAGTACGGTAACTAACATTGTGACACGGAAATTATATAATATATTATAAGATATATTATAGTACGTCAGTGTTTAAAACAATATATGGGACTAGGCACTTTTAAATCGTGACCTTTGAAAAAAGCCATAAAAAATAAATTTACATACATACATAACAATCATACAAACAAGCAAAAACTAACCAATGATTTATTTTTTTGGCGTCGCTTAAAAATAACTTAATATAATACCGCATGTATCATCACATAGTATAAAACAAAGTCGCTTCCTCTGTCCCTATGTCCCTTTGTATGCTTAAATTTTTAAAACTACGCAACAAATTTTGATGCTGTTTTTTAATAGATAAAGTGATTAAAGAGGAAGGCTTATATGTATATTTTGTAACCGTACGAAGCCGGGGCGGGTCACTAGTAAAATGGAACAAACTAGTACTGTTATAAATAAACAAAGACTAAAGTATTCCAAGGTTCAACCTGGTATCATAGTCTCATACAGACAATAATATCAATTCAACTTTAGACTTGGTTTATTAATAACAGCTTAAGTTTAAACTTTAATGTTATGTAATATAGAAAGTAAAGAACTGCGGGTTTTAAAATTTGAGTGACTTTGAAAGTGAAATCAAAAATGTTGCACGCGTGAAAGATATTGATACTCTGGCAACTAGATTCTCTGGGCCAGTTTCCAATGAAAAAAAATACTTATTAACATGTTATTTTCCGAACTAAGTAACGAAAAATATATTTTTAGCTAATGTAACAATAAAAAAATACTAATGACACGAAATAGGTAGACCGTGTAAAAAATAAAGATCTTGGTGATAAAAACTTCTAATTAACAAATTATAAAACTCAATATTTATGCTTAATACATATATTTTAAGAACAAACTCTACGCGCTCTAACTCTGCAATGCTTATAAAATAAAAATGCTATATTATAAAATAATAATAGTATAAATAGTATGATAATGATATATGATGATGATATGTAGAGTTACTATTACATAATTAATAATTTCGCTTAAATTTAGGTTAGGTCAGCCAATTTAAAAATAAAAGTTTAAAGTGTAAAAAGAGTAAAAAATGTAAAGCTGAAGCACATAATTTAAATAGTAGTACTATTTATACTATTATTATTTTATAAGCATTTAAGTTTATTAATGCTTCGTAAACTTTACACCTCAGTTAAAATACCATTCGAATTTGCTGTTTCACTTTCCTTTTTTAATTCATATATTTGTAGACGTAGCTACAGTCATAGGACTTAAGATTACATTACAAAAGAACGACTACTCCTGGTCTAGTGGCGTACAAATATTATTTAGGAAAAAGTACTTTAATTTTAAGAAATAAAATTTAAAATTTGCAGCAAATAGTTTAACTATCTCACGTATGTACGCAGACATTGTAGGTTCAATGCAGAAATAGCCTGCTCTTATTTATATTATCCTATTAATATTATAAATGCGAAAGTTTGTATGTATGGATGTATGGATGTTTGTTACTCTTTCATGCAAAAACTACAAAGCCGATTACGATGAAATTTGGTATGTAGGTAGCTGAAGACCCAGAATAACTTATAGGCTACTTTTTATCCCGGAGTTCCCGCGGGAATAAAAAGTGGGACTTACGCGGTTGAAACCGCGGGGCGCAGCTAGTTATACATAAATAAAGCTTAAGGAAAATAACCCATTTCAATTAAATACTATTACAACCTGTCAAATTTCAAATAAATCTAAATTATATGGATGTCGTAATCATTACTTATTTTTATACAAATTCATATAGACAAATAATAAACATTATAAAACATTAAGGTAGTTAATTATCAATAATTACAAATCCCATTTACAATTAAAGTATTCATTGACGTCATAAAAAGCTTCAAGCTTTTTTTGTTCGTATAGTTAAAAGTTTCGCTATACATGACAACTATAACTTTTTTACAGTTGCGATAAAAATTTACTCATCTTGGCAACATTGACATGAAATGTTTTTAATGAGATATAGGTTTTATCGGTGTAACAAAAACATTGTAACAGTGAGATCCGAGAAAGAGTGCGATTGAAAGAAAGTGTTGTTGTTAAAATAAGACCGCTGATGATAACCTGGTTTGATCCTATGGAAAGAATGACTAATGAAAGATTGATAAAACAGATATACAATGCGAGTGTGGTTGGATGTAGGTACCTGCGGAGACCAAGGTTGACATCCCACGATCAAATTGCTCGGATGTCGTCCAAGGGTGGTGTCAAGAGTCTCCGAAATCGGCGAGTTTGTATGAAAATATTAAAGAACAAGGAATAAAGGAGGAATAAAGGCAGGTCTCGGTACTTTCTGCTTAAGCCGTATGGGACTTGTATGAATGAAAACCTAACTGAATTTAATTCGTGTTGATTTGGGTCCCCTGAATAGACCATCTGCCTATCTAGAGGGAATCCACTGCTTTACCTATCCCTGCTGCATATATTGTAACAGACACTGTTGCGGCCCAGATCGTAGTACAGACAGTAGAACTGCAGAATACTTCCAACAACCAGACCGCACAACATAGGACATCAACGCACCTGTAACATATATGTTTACTAGGTGGTAGGGTTTCACAGTGACTTGCCCGATTTCCTACCATAGCTATTACTGCCGACATAACGTCAGCGCTTGCTGTTGACGTGTTCCGATTTGGAGGATAAGGTAGCCGGTAAACTTACTTTTGCTTGGGGCCTAACATCTCGACCTAATGTTGACAACGCACCATTACCACCTTATGTGTTTCTAAGCGGCGTGAATTTCTTACCATCAGGAAATGCGTTTGCTTGTTTCCAATGTCATAAAAAAATGTTATCTATAGGCCATGGTCTCTCGTCAGGAGAGCCGTATGCTTGTTTGCTGTATTGTCACATACACAAAACCGTGTAAACATCTAAGTATGAACATAAACGCATCAGCATTATATTTGATATTTTCCATCGTCGGCGCTTGGTAAAACTTCCAAATATTCATATAAACTAGCCTACCGGTTTCACTTATGAAACCGGTAGGCTAGTTCGGTTCTAGCCCTGATGATGCTGTTATAAGTAAAACCGGTAGGCTATTTATAAAATAATAAATTATAAGTGATACGTAAAATAGTACAAGTGTTTCTTCATTTAAAATTATGAGCATCAGCATTACCTACTCACTAACACTGTGATTTGTGACTAATGCTTTAAAAACAATATCCATTGTGTTCAACAAATGTGGGCACAAAAACTGTTTTTAATATTACATATCACAAAACGTTGCCCGAGCCTTCGCCCACGGTAATGTTAAAGTTTTATACAAACTTCCCGTTCTCCCCGTGTTGGTCCGGGCCCCTTTGCAGAATAGACCATCTGCTTTTCTTGCCAGGCAGCTCGTAAAAGGCGAGCATAGGCTTACCGTCACTAAAACCGTGACATCTGACTAGGTGAAAGAGTTTCGCAGCGACTCGCCCGGATTGGTACCACCGCCTTACCTATTCCTGCCGCCATAACGTCATTTCGTGTTTCGGTTCGGAGGGTAAGGTAGCCGGTAAACTTACTTTTACTCGAGGTCTAACATCCTGTCCTCAGGTTGGCAACGCATCATTACCATCTTTGGTATCTCTAGGCGGCGTGAATTTCTTACCATCAGAGAATCCGTCTGCTTGTTTGCCTTCCTATAACAAAAAAAAAACTTTATGCCGATTAGAAATGATTTTCAAAAGGAGTTTTACATAATCGAACTCTTCTTCGTTCTGAATAAAAGTAAAGTTCTAAAGCCCGCTTATTGCCAAGATAATGATTATTATAATAACAGGTTTGCAAGTTTTCTTTATAAAAATGCCGAATTTTTATATCCCGGAAATTAAAAGTTATTACCAATTTTAGAATATTATAAAACATGACATAAGTTCAGAACGCAAAATAAACGTTCCATTACATACTAATAATTTACATTTAATACAAACTTTTTATAAATATAATATTACGTAAATATTTAGAGTATTATAAATGAAATTATGTAATAAAATATGTATTAAAATATGTAACTTCTTTAAATTTTATTAAATATTTGCACACCTCAATGTGGTGGAATATGTTTATTCTTAAATATCTTAGTAACAACTTTTTAACACACATATGTCGCAAATAAATCATTTTCATTTTTTTTAATCTCAAAGATTTTATTCTATATGTATGATAAGAATTAAAAACTACGATATGAGAAAGATTAATATATCTAATATCGATTTGAAATCAGTACATCATGTTGGGTCAGCCTCAGAAAGAACAAAGCTGATTTTCTGCCATAAATAAATAAATATTTAATACCCACTAAAGGCGGTAGTGGTGCTAAAATGCTAAGCCTCATGTGTTACTAGATCAAAAAAATAAGAATTGCGTATTTACTCATATATTATTAAATTAAGGTATCTTATCTCATTAAATTTTAGTTTCATAAAGAAACATCATTGTGTCCACAGTACTAAGAATTTGTCTATTTCTATTATCAATAACTTATTACAGGTGCATTAGTTGCCACTCTGCCTATCTCTTTAAGATTAATAATAATGAATATTCCGGTTGCGTCTTTATTTTTGAGGTAGTTTGCGTCTGAAGTGTACGTGATAAAATGAAATTTACTTGGCCAAATATCACCTCTGTTTTACGAGCTTTTATACGAAATTTTCACACAAACTTATTTCAGAGAATAATATTAAGCCATCAAACATTGCATCACATCATTAATTAATTATTTGAATGTAAAAAGTAAATGAATCATTAAATAAAACTAATTAAGTATATATAAAAGTTCAGACATCATTGTTCCACGCTGACTTAGCGTCACAGTGCTTATTAAAAGCTGCGCTGGCGATGTGATGATTTATATGGGCAGGAGGCGCAGTGCGTACAGGACGGGTGAATTTTCTCGGCTGGTCTCAAGCACGACCTGCCTGATTATATAAATAGGTGAAGAGGGGCAGCAGACACCTCTTGCACTTTCTTGTGGAGCCCGAAGCAACGGCCAGTCTTTGCCGAGCGCCATGGCAAGACGCGCGTTCCTGTGTGTCGGCGCTATCTTACTTGCCCAGTCAGGTCAGTACTAAGCGAAATATTTTTTTAAAAAATAATGATTTGACATAATTTGACAAGTTCAATGTCAATTAAATTAGAATATTTTTAATAAAAAATAAAAATTTGACCTACAATCAAAAAATATTTTTTTGTTTCTCTAAATTAAGGAAATGTTACATAATTTAAATAAATTGTATAACAATCAACATATATCTTATATAAATGTAATAAACTTTAAAAAGCAACAACACTGGTTTACTACGTGGCCGTTGTTGACCTCGATTTCTTTTAAGCGTTTTACCTTTCAATGCCGTCATCGGCTTTAAACATAGAAATATATTTTAAATAAAAGAAAAACAATTTAATATCGTGATATTGCATAATATTTTAAAAGCTTTAAGTCGATTGCAGTGACTGGCTGTTGTGTGCCTAGATTAACATGATACTATTGTTATTACTAACAATATAATTATTGTAAAACATTTATTTTTCCCTTTTTAAGAGATCTAGGTCATAGACCGTATAAGTTTTGAGTGTCACTAAAATAAAAATAAATTATGTTGCCACAATTTGAAAGTCTACCAAAGTTCCAGGAAATGAACGGCGACATTTACACCGTCACAGGTCTAGGTATCGTGTGGGCTTCTTTGCCTTCCATAAACAAAAAAAAAAGAATTTAGATTGTTACATCGACTAAAAATAAACTTATGTTGCCACAACTTGAAAGTCTACCAAAGTTCCAGGTAATGAACGGCGACATTTACACCGATATGAAACGGTACAACATTCCTTCACTCGCGTGTGGTAATCGAGGTACATTTAGCTGTTACTCAATAATCGTGTTAGGTTGACTTCGTAACTCGCTTACGTACTCATGAGACAAAACCACTCATAAAAAGTGATTACTTTGGCATTTTCACATTGTTATGGGAGATTAATTTTGCAATTCGTATTTAGTTATCAGTGCTGTACGAGTGAAAAGACAAGAGGACGATGGAGGTGACGATGTGAATCCGGACCAGCTCTGTGAGGGCCGTCCAGCGGATGAGTACTTCCGGTTGTCAGTAGAGGGCGATTGTCGCGATGTTGTCAGGTAACACTTTCTAAACTCTACCATAAGTTACCATATCTAAGTGTTCTTTCATGATTTTTTACGGTTAAGCCGTTTATGAGATCATAACTTTTTTATACACAACTAAATGCCCCTATCTTCGTTCTATCCGTTCAGCATAAACGGGAAAAAATAAAATTTTGTTTTCCCTAGATTCGAAGTAGTTTTTCCCTTTTTCTTAAACCTTTTCTGGACTTTAACAAATAATTTAAAATCAAAATCATCCAAATCGGTTCAGCAGTTCTCGAGTTTAATAAAAACTAACGAACAGCATTTGATAGCTTTCACGTACAGATCAACTCTTTTACTTTGTTTATACATAGCTTTGCTCAATGATTTTCGTCCCACTGTGAAAGTAAACTACAACATGCAAGCACTCTTAATTTATGTCTGTGCGGTGTAATATGATTAACTAAAGTTTTAATGGTGCCATACTAGTATACAAACACACTTAATAACTTAACAGTTATATGAGTATTTTGACAGGTATTGTTAAGCAAAGAATAATACAGCAACGCAAATATCTGACCCCTTAACTTTGAAAGTATTGAACAGGGGTCAAATATTTGCATCGCTGTACAATTATTAAGCAAAGAATAATACAACAACGCAAATATCTGACCCCTTTACTTTGAAAATAGGTACATGTGACCCCTTTACAGTACTTGAAAGTATTGAACAGGGGTCAAATATTTGCATCGCTGTACTTGACTACAATTTCCTAATATTTGGTATAACTTGTATTGTCCTCAACATAGATTTATTTATGAATACATTAAGTCCGTTCACGCTTAATATTCCGAGAGGTGAGTGGCGCGGCTGGTATCGTGCCTTGAATGTGGTTAGTCACTAACCTGAACAAAACAAACTCGATTAGAAAAGTTCAATTGTATTTCAACATCGGTAGTTATTCAACTTATATAAATCGTATATATATTTAGTCGGTTAAAGTATCTTCAGGCCCATATACCGAAAGAGGTAGGCAGAGAACGCTTACGACTAGCTGAAGACAATCCTACAATATGATAGGTGGCAAGCCTATCGCCAACCAGGCATTATCTAATCCGGGACAATAGAAAATGTGTATTAATAATACACATTTTATTATTTTATGTGTATTGATATTCCACATTTTATTATATATTGTTCATTTCATTTTTATATATTGTTGCCCGACCCGAGAATCGAACCCGGGTCCTCCAGAAGTTATGTCCGACGCCGGTTCACTAGACCACAGAGCCGATTAATTCATTAAATATTTAGTCGATCAATACAACTAATTTTTGTTTCATTTTTCATATTTATGTAAGTCAGTATTAATAATGAAGCTACTCGTATATTACTACTATGCGTCATGTTATTAGCTCTGTTTCAATATTTTGAATACCACTATTTTGAGACTTAATTTGATAATCTAGGTACATAAACTAGATAAATTGTTTTTATAGGTTATACTTTACCTTTTCGAATTAACTTCGTCGATACAAGTTATGTGAATAGGTACTTTGCCGGCATATAACCAAAACTAACTATCTTCAAAGATATTTCCTAATCTTAAATATGTTCACTTGGTATACCCTGCGAAAAGCAAATAAACATGATTGATTGGATTATAAGTTAAGACAAATGTCACAAACAATTAGAATATATCTACTATTTTCCCTAATGTGCTAATAAACAGTCAAGGTTTAAAAAAATCAGTTTAAAAGCATGAAGGTTTTTCAATACATATATTTCTTACAAGTTAGTACGCTTAGTTGGCCGAGTGGCTAGCGTACTCGCCTAACTGCATCGACGAATCGCGAGGCTCGGGTTCGAATCCCAACGGGGGCAGGCATTTGTGTGTTGAACATTTAGATGTCTGCATTTCCGGGTCTGCGTGTTTATTAAATGTATATTGATATTTATTTAAGTATTTCTATGTATTCGAATCGTTGACTAGCACCCATGACACAAGCATATAATTTGCTTACTTTGAGGTTAGATTCACTTTGTGTGACTTGTCCAGGGATATTTATTATTATTATACATCTTTAATTGTATTTAATTACTATAATTACGGTGGAAGTTATGGATTCCGTTTATTAATTACCGGTATTTGTTTAGGATATTCTGTATCCACATCCTTGAAAAGTAAATTCAACTTCAGGATATCAAAACGCTTTTTACTGTATATTAAATACTTATACGAACAATCGTATTGTTTCTAGACTCAAAGCAAATGTAGTAGGTACATTTGCCTCTGTGTTCTAGCGGTTCAATTGTTGGACTTGACTGCATTAGGTCCCGGGTTCAAATCCCGGGTCGAAAAACAAAAAGAAAATTGGGTTTTTCTGATTTTCTAATAAAAAATGTTGCTCGGGATTGGATATGTGCCCAGTTGGCGACAGGCTTACCACCTATTACGTTGTGGGACTTAGTGTGTCCGGCTAATCCTGGGTGCCCTGGTACCTTCTGCCTACCTCTTCGGGGATATGGGCGCGAAGATACGTAGTTACTTACAAATAATCATATTGTTTCTATAGACTCAAACCAAATATAGTAGGTGCATTTGAAGTAGAAGTAGAATTTAAAAAAAAACTAAGACAATAACTATGCATACTTTATTAGCTTAAACTTTTTTTTCCGTTTTCTACTATTACCTAGAAACATAATAGTTACACAACGATGAAATAATTTCCGATACTGGTAAATCTAGACTCATGGGAGTGTCTCAAACCAAGTTCAAAAAAGGAACTGGCGAAGCAGCACCGAGTTTAATATTACGCAAACCATATGAAGTTCCTTTTACATACATACATATCTTCACGCCAAGTCCCTTACGAGGTAGACCGAGAGTATCGAGTGCCAGACCTCACGATTCTGACAAACCTGTCTAGGTTCCTTCAAGGGATCAACCTTTAATTATTATACGATTTATTACTTTTTCACTTATGACTCTCTTCTTGAAATATTTAGTTAATAATGATAATACTAGTTATTGAAATAAAATGTATAAAGTTCTTGTAATATGAATTGAATTCATTGAAATTCTAGTTTTCACATTTAGTGATTGTCGTTTAACCTTCATAACCTGTTAAGCTTCACGAGAAGTTTGAAAATGTTTATTGTTAAATAATATAACTTAAAACCAAATAGGTAGTAGACCATAACAGTAAGTAGTCTTTACACGTCTTAAGTATCACATGTCGCCTTCCCCCCTTCTCCGGCACAGCGATTTCATCCCCACTTAAGATTCAGTAGTTCGTAAACCTACTCATGAGGCTTAGAGTTTCAGGATTCTTATGCCTATACCTCTACCTATTTTGTGCCTTAAAGCAGTACTATTTCAATATTTTTACAGTGATAACGTGAAACAGCTTAGTTTACCATTACAAAGTATCTAGCGGACTTCTTGAGGTCCCAGGTTAGTTCCCCGAGTTGCGCAAAAAAAGAATTTTCTAATAAAAACAATGTTATCCGGGATAGTATATTACCCGGTTGGCGATAGGTTTTCGGCTAGTCGTGGGTTGTTGGTTGCGCATCGACATACCTCTTCGGGATATGTGCGAGAAGATACTTTTTTTAATGTTTTATTGCAAGAAGGGACCTTTATTACCTTATTTCTTACAAAGTAAAGGATTTCTTAAAATGGTTGTCTACAGGTTTTAGCTTAGATAAATTAAATTTTTCAGGTATCTCTTGGATAACATCGATATTTATAGTATGTAGAGCACAACGACACAAATGCTTACTGTTCCGTTGCTTTAAAGTCTACATAGAATGTAAATACGACCGAAAATTATACCATTATATATGTAGCTATATTTCGTAAGTATGATTAACATTCTAGTTGGTATGGTGATTTTACTGGCCTTACTTATTCCTGTCACCATAATGACTCTGTCATGTCCTATTTGACAGGTTAGAGTATCTAGAATTACAACAAGCCTAACACCCGACCACAGGACAGCACCTATAATATCTCTTATAAAAAAACGTTACAGATTGCCGATAAGTTGTAAAATTATTATCTAAATGTCATTAAAAATTTATAAATTATGATACTGATAATGTTTTTACAGTATTTCTTTACAGTATTTTAAAGTATTTTATTTCAAAGACTACATGCTAATGATTTCAAAATTAGAATACTTTATTCTATTACTAATCTTTTATTACGTTTACTCTTGTTCTTTTTGTATGAATGTGAAGCTACAGCCCATTTATGATTTTTTAATTTTAATAATTATCCCCAATTAAAGTACGGGTAAGGTAAGAAGAAGGTAGGGGGAAAAGTAAGCCATAATAATTGTTCTACGTGTATTGTAGTAATTAGCCTATTAAAAAAAAATCAAATATTTGCACAAACAATCCAAAAAGCCGTTAAATATTACCTTAATACTCACTTAATATTTTTTTACTCATGAGGTTTCTTATTTATATTTTTTATGTTATTATTATCTACTATTTTTATGTTATTTTGTAATGTGTCATTCTCATTATTAGTCATATTCTATTATCTTTATGTTAAGTTAATGTGTATTTATGTATTGTATATGACACCTTTCACTATTTTATCACAGATTCTGATTTTAAGGTTGGCTGGAAGAAATCTGTACACCTAGAGATAAGCCCACCTTTTATACATTTATATCTATCGCTGTCCAAGTTTTTGAAGTGAAACTTCTTTATCGGGGTTAAAAAAAAATAGTGTAACATTTTTTCGTTACGCGTCACATTTTTCCGTTACGCGCCATCTTTGTTCTTATCCCTACCACGCGTGGATCGAAGTATACTTTCTCCAGCGGAGTAGGGATTGGCAATCAACTTTATTTAACCAATTTCTGTAAATTTGCATGTAGTAAATTATTTTATTGAAAAATAACGTCATAAAAAAGTTTCACTTCTTCACTTCGTACGAGTGTACGCTAGTACACGCACACGTTTTTTTTGTCAATAATTGTGTAAAATATACAATTGAATAAATAAAAGTAGAGGCCAGATGAAATGTTGGTAATTTGTAATGAACTCAAACACGAAAGAGCTTGTGTTGAAAGCATGGCTGTGTACAGGTGTGACAAAGGAGCTGAAAACGGCGTCACCAGGCTTGCCTCCGTACGCTGTCCCCTCGGGTTGGCGTTTGATGTCGATCGTCAGACTTGTGACTGGAAAACTCATGTTAAGAATTGCGAAAAACTAGAAAGTAAGTTCCGCCAAAGAAAAGGAGTGGTCGTGCGTAGGCCTCGCTTCCGTAAAGACGTAAAATAAAATCGGAACGAATCGTTAGCCTCCCGTACGATCACTTCCAAGTCTTAACATAATTTTAAAGTTTTTATTTCTTATCAATACAGGTGCACTAGGTCAGGTCTAAAACAGATTACTTGCCCGTCTGGACTGGCTTTCGATCTTGATAAACAAACCTGCGATTGGAAGGGTAAAGTGACCAACTGTGACAAAACTGAGAGTAAGTGCGAAAAATGCTATTCGCGAGTAGCGAACAGAGCTTGGGTGAAAGGGCGGCGTCGCACTGTAGTTAGGTTTGCATGAGGCCCCATTTATGAGGAAGCGGCGTGCAAAAGGATCGACGCACTTTTAAATAACCAATCTACAAATCTTGTATACTTTTGTAACATACACAAATTCAAGATGTTGATGCCTATTCCGCTTCTCTAAAATTTATTTTGAATAAGTATCTTTTTTTAAATAGATTCAAATTTCGAAAATGAAATAAAAAGAACTGTCACTTTGTGCAAGAAACACAATAATATTTATACAGATGTTTAATCAAGACCTCAAACTTGTTAAGTCTTTGCCCATTCATTTGAAATTAAAAAAATAAAGTCAGTTTACTTCATTAAATTAAAAAAAAGATAGCACTAAATTAAAATAAATTTTAGATTGCGGAGCAATAAAACCATTGTAAATATTGTTAGTCATGTACTAGAAAGTATTAAGTATTTTGTAAGTCACGCTAGATGAGAGTCAAACTCGTTTCCAAGTTACATAAGAGCCACAAGACACAACTTATGTTGTTCATTGTCTATGGACTATGATTATGACTCTACATTGTTTATATTTTAATCACACTTTTCTTAATGCCAATGCTTCATCTACTAAATAACTCTTTGAATGGGCTACATTAACTTGTACATACACTATTGCTGTTTCTTACTAACATTTATTTTTAATCCTTTTTTTGTATGGGTTTAAGGTATATAACAATTACTTTTAATTTATAATTTCAATCCTCTAAGGTAAAATCTATTGTAAAAATTCTTTATTCTTTACTTCTAAGTCTTTTCATAAACGTTCACTCATCAATTTCTTTTCTACTTATTTTCTATTGACATCATGTAAAATTTGTACTATGCTAATGATTTTCATTTATTTCTTGACATAAAATAATATTCTACATCATGATTCTCTATCATTTCGGGAGATTATTATCTAAAACAAAAAAATCTCATAATGTTGGAATCCAAGGTCTATCCTGAGTTCTACCCTGAATTTTCTATCATGCTTTGCTAGAACTTCCTTTTCTTTTACTCATTATGAACCCCAAAGATGATGTTAATATAAAGCTTACACGGTCATATAAATGTATTTAATATATTGCAAAATACATACATTATATTTGTAAACCGTGACCACACTTATTTCTAAAAGTGTAGGATGTTGCAAAATACCTAACGAGGTTTTTACACGAAGATACATAAATACTCATTTCAAGGTACTAAGTTGCAATAAACGAATTTCAGAACCCAGAAAAATATTACCAATTTTGAAGACGGATGAACCTATTTGTCCAGAAGGAAAATTATCTTGTGGAAATGGAGACTGTATAGAAAAAGAACTGTTTTGTAATGGGAAACCAGATTGCAAAGATGAGTCTGACGAAAATGCCTGCAGTAAGTTAATAGCAATTGTTTTTCATGTCTTAAAATATTTCCAGATATTTATCGGTCTCTGTCAGTGTTAGTATATACAATATTTATAAGCCGCCTTTTTTAATAAAGACCAAGAAGTTCGTGCTTCTAAGCCCACCTATAACATAACTTCTATGTAGGAAGTAGCTAGTATCTACCTAGAAAGCTAGACCTTAACCTCCTGACCAGTACACGACAATGGCAGAACGAGACAGCCGAAGACTAGAGAGCTTGCATTGCTTAAATCCTGCTACCCGGCTGAAGAAGAATGTTTAATTGTCCTTTATTCGTTATATCTCTAAATCTGCGTGTCAAATTTAAATGATTCATTACTCGATTCCATGTTGCTTTTTTTATGTGATAGGTCAGAGAACAAGAACACTGGTGTTCTGACGGTAAGAGACAACTGTGACCTGTAGACACCTTAGATGTTACAGGCGCGTCTCTATCTTGCAGGGATATTTGGCCTATACTGCAAGTGTACCAGCTACCCCATGACATGACAGTTACACCGCTATATTTACAACTACCGTAATAACGATATGGCAGCAGGAATAATATCCACACCCGGGCACGTTGCTGCACAGTTCTCTAACACCAGAAATTTTGTTAGTTTCTGACCTGACTCCCCTCTTACGAGCTTCTTGGCAGAGAAGTAGATAGTCGATTCTACTCAGCGAAACCGAACCAACACGGGGATTATTAGATACTTGGTATTAAAAAAGTAAACGAGATGATTCTATCCACTAAAATATTTTTTGTGATATATTCCAAAAGTTTATGCCATGACCGTAGTAATGCCGCTGAGTTGTTCAAAGTCACAATTTTATGAATCTATAATGCAATTCTATTTTTTTGAATAAGTAGCCATGTCCAGAACACTATACAACTAGCTGGTCAGATACACCAGCCAAAAAAAATGTTTGATAAACACAGAAAGTAATTTAATTTTCCAAAATCAATTCAAAGAGTTTTTAGTTACAATCCTAAAAAATATTCATATTTTGTTTCAGCTGTGGATGTTGATCCTAATAGAGCACCTGACTGCGATCCAAACCAGTGCACGCTTCCCGACTGTTTCTGTTCCGCTGACGGAACTCGTATTCCCGGTGGAATCGAACCAAACCAAGTTCCTCAAATGATAACCATCACCTTCAACGGAGCCGTCAATGTAGACAACATCGACTTGTACGAACAAATTTTCAATGGTAACAGACACAACCCTAACGGCTGCCAAATCCGTGGAACATTCTTCGTTTCTCACAAGTACTCTAACTACGCAGCAATTCAGGAATTACACAGGAAGGGCCATGAAATCGGCGTTTTCTCAATAACCCACAAAGATGATCCACAATACTGGACAAGTGGGACCTACGATGATTGGCTGGCTGAAATGGCTGGTGCTCGTCTTATCGTTGAACGTTTTGCAAACATAACAGATGCGTCGATCATTGGTGTTCGTGCACCATACTTGCGTGTTGGTGGAAACAAACAATTCGAAATGATGGCTGATCAATACTTCGTTTACGATGCTTCTATTACCGCTCCTTTGAGTAGAGTCCCAATTTGGCCATATACTCTGTATTTCCGTATGCCACACAAATGTAATGGTAACGCTCACAATTGCCCCTCCAGAAGCCACCCAGTATGGGAAATGGTCATGAATGAATTGGACAGAAGAGATGATCCAACCTTCGATGAATCGTTACCAGGTTGTCACGTCGTTGACTCTTGTTCTAACATCCAAACTGGTGACCAATTCGCGCGTCTTCTCCGCCACAACTTCAACCGCCACTACTCGACCAACCGTGCTCCTCTAGGCCTTCACTTCCACGCTTCATGGCTTAAGTCTAAGAAAGAATTTAGAGATGAACTAATCAGGTTCATCGAAGAAATGTCAGAAAAGAATGACGTTTACTTTGTATCATTAATCCAAGTCATTCAATGGATGCAGAATCCCACAGAAGTAACAGCGCTGAGAGACTTCCAGGAATGGAAACAAGATAAATGTGACGTTAAGGGTCAACCATTCTGCTCACTGCCCAACGCCTGTCCTTTAACCACCCGGGAGTTACCAGGAGAGACACTCCGATTATTCACATGTATGGAATGTCCCAACAACTATCCTTGGATTTTAGATCCAACAGGTGAAGGTTTTAATGTGAAGAAGTGATCTCTTTAAGTTAATAAAGACTGTACACATGTAAATAATACTCAATGTTGTTAATAATTACATTTTTAACAAAGTGGCAAATATAATTGAGGTCAATTTTTATTACACATTTGATACCTACTTAAAGTTGACATCAATTATATAGAGTATCCAATCCAATCACCAATACTTATTGCCGCTACAATTTGAAATACAAAGAAAAACTTAATGTTTTCATTAAGTAATTTAGGTTGTTACAATCTTATAAACAATAAAATATTATTTAGGTCATATGTGTATTATTAAAAAACCAATTACCTTTCACAATATTATAGTATAGACAAAAGACAGGATATTTAGGTTGTATTAACGTTAGAGTACCTCTAAAGGATAGCCCACATTTGGACCGTCAGCATCGCAGCGTCGCATATAGTAACCACATCGCAGCGGATTTTCAGTTCCCGGTCATATACAGTCATCAAATAGGAAAGTAAAAAAATATTTTAGGTATATGATAGGTCAGCGAACAAGCACATAGGTCTCCTGATAGTGGGAGACAACCATGGCCTATAGACACTATAGATGTTACAGATGCGTAGCTGACCTGCGGCTGTGATGTTAGCCCTATGGTGCAAGTCTAAGTATTATTAATGTGAATAGAGGTGTTAGTGACATGCTAACGCTAAAGTTTTGTACCCGCCTGAGTTTGATCTGTCTGCAATGCGATGCGTCCCGACCCGAACAAATGTGCGCTTTCCTTAACTGTTAGCGACAGCGCTTTTTGCATTATAAACGCAGCACCGGATCTGACCACACTTACACAAACCAAATTACGTACTATAAAAAAATATATAAGATCATTAAGCTTACTGTACCTTTTATCTATATCTGTACTAAAGATAAAAACTAATGTAAGTACAGAATGAGCCTTACTAGTACAGAATAATATTTCTTCTGGTAAAGGTTACTGATATAAACCTTCATATTGTAAAATATATACGAATAAACTTAATAAGGTGTTACACTTAATAAGGTATTATTGTAACACAGGGGCTTCCCATCGATTTCGTCATCGATTCCATGAAACTTAGTAAGGTTATATCTCTACTTAAATCTGGAAGTTCGTCTGATCCCACCAACTATCGACCTATCTCCGCTCTGCCTACCCTTACTAAAATATTTGAAAAAAATATACTTAGTCAATTACATTTTAACTAATTGGCCTTATTTCATAATAAACAATTTGGCTTTTCAAGGGGTAGATCAACAGTCGATGCTGGTGTTTAACTGTTAAAGAAAACTTATGAAGCCTTGGAGGACTCTCAGGATGCACTCGGTGTATTCTGTGATTTGTCCAAGGTATTTGATTGCGTTAATCATGTTACACTAATCAAGAAAATTCGCCATTATGGAATTAAAAATAAATCACTCGATCTTCTGATTTCTTATTAGAAATTTAGAAAGTTGAGATTAATGGTGTAAAAACAACAGGTGCTGCTGTTATCATGGGCTTCCCCTAGGGACATACATAAATGACTTGTCTTACTACGTAAGGGATAATCGTGGAATAATGTTGTTCTCGGATGACACTTCACTATTATTCAATGTGAAAAGACAACTCGGTAAGTATGACGACACGAACGATGCGATTT
Organism: Calephelis nemesis; assembly: GCA_002245505.1. NCBI lineage: Eukaryota > Metazoa > Arthropoda > Insecta > Lepidoptera > Riodinidae > Calephelis > Calephelis nemesis. Next base: position 68,434 of record NJDD01001554.1, on the reverse strand, counting down.
CAAAAGTTATACACTGGTTCAATGTAAACAATCTATTTCTAAATGAAAAAGAAACCAAATGCATCAAATTTTGAATGCCTATTGTAAACTTAATGGGAACAAACTGGACCTATTCGATTCCACTTCATTTTTAGGAATCACTGTAGATAAAAAGTTACAATGGGGCCCACATATTGCAAAAATTGCGATGAGATTGAAATCAGCAGATTACGCTGTTAAGGAAATAAGGCAGCTAATTGATGATGACACCGCTAGAATTGTTTATTTTGTGCAATGTGCATAAGTCTCGTCTCCGCAAAATCAGTTATTCTTTCATGGGCCAACGTATACGTTTTTACAATAAACCTCCCGAGCATATCACAGACTTACCATGTAATAAATTTAAAAAAAATATTAAATTTAAGTTGTATGGTAACGGTTATTATAAATGATTTCAGAATATTAAGAAGACAGAAAGGCTTGGGATTAATTGCTCCTCATACCAATCTTTACAAATTAATTATAAATGTAACATACTTTTGTCAATTAGATTTATAAGTAAAGAGACTCTAGTCCGCTGAGTATCTTTCGCCGGATCTTCTCAGTGAGTGGCCCCGTTCCGATCCGATGGTAGTTTTTAGAATTATATAGATAAGTCATAAGAATCTTTGTATAGATCTACGTCAATAAATAGATTTTGAATTTGAACTTGAATTTCCTATTAGGTATTAACCATGACATTTAACTATAATTTTTATTATTAAAAAACTAATACAAAAAGATTGCTAGTTATGTTGCTAGGTTTTATTGTTTGGTTGTTGCATAAAAATAATTTAGAAAAACGATTTCAAATACGTAATAAATAACAATATTAGATTTTTATTTTGGATTTCGTAACGTACATACCTATTTTGAATTTTCAAAACAAACTATATTAAGGCACACAAAATTAGTAGAATTTATCTTAAACTGAATTAAACTAATTTGTCTTGTAAAGCAAAGTGTATTTACTAATTTCAGCTCGAAAATACTATAAAATGATGCAGCATTTGTAATGGTCAAAGAGAACGTTTATTTTGTTTCTCCTATAAAATTTGCTTAACTAGACTTGCTAGATTTTGATATTAGACAGCCGATACAGAACCCTACTTTTTTAAAAACGGTTAAAATAGTTTTAAATGTCTAACTAGACAGCAATACATATTTTTAGTATTTTTGTGAGCTAAATCTCGAAGTTTGTCTTTGTTGATTTTTATTAATTTACACACTGTTTTCAACCAGAAGCTCTATTTTATAACGACTCAAACTTATACGACTATTAAAAGAATTCTAAGTGAATTAAAAAAAAGAATTTACTAATATTTAAGACGTGGTAATACGGTCTAGAGGTCTTAGCCTCTCCCAGAAAGGGATAAATAAAGAAAAAAAGACGTGGCAACATGGCCTAACGGTCCTAGCCGATCACAGAAAGGGACAAATAAATTAAAAGAAAGAGTACCTAGTGTTTTGGCGCCATCGTGAATGAAGATGGTCATTAGTAAAATGTAAAATATTAGTAAAGATAGTTAATTTAGGTGGGGGTTAGTTTAATTTTATTTAGTGAAAGTGCACAAATGAAGTAATCATGACAAAATTAGTGTATAGTGAATTTCTTTGCTGCCGCCAAATCTCCCAAAGTGAGCTTGTGTATAGTGACCACCGCTTTACTCAAGACCCTGACGTAACTTTGTAAATAGTGACTAATGACTGTATAAGAATTAGGTAATTAATACGGAAGATAGATTCTATACTTCTTATCGTCGGAGCTTGGTGGAATTCCATTCTTGATGTAATTTATTTAAAAACACTTGTACTTTCCACAATATATTTTATTATTTTTTTTA
>NJDD01001554.1:54760-65552 GCA_002245505.1 Calephelis nemesis | reverse complement strand
TTATATAGCCCTGATGATGCTTGTATAGCGAAACCGGTTGGCTAAATTATAAAAATAAAAAATAATAAAATATATTGTGGAAAGTACAAGTGTTTTTAAATAAATTAATACGGAAGACGTGGCAGCATGGCCTAAGGGTCTTAGCCGACCCCAAAAAGGGGCAAATTAACTTTAAAAAAAAGTACCTAGTACAAACATTATCTGTCAAATTAAAAGTTGACAAATGACAACCTTCAACTGTCAACCAGCTTTGCCACCTGAATGATTTTTTCACTATATTTAGTGAAGTTTTGGTGTATGGCAGTGATATTCTGAAAAAAAAAACATATTTAGTGATATTTGACAAATCTGGAAAAAAATTAAAAAATGATCCTAGCAACACTCTCTTTTATAAAATAGTCAACTAATTCTTAAGTTTAAGTGAAAATAACCCTAGATCCTTCTGTTACAAAATTAAGGAAGCATTATTTATATGTATCGTAATTCTACAAAAGATCTCTTGTTTAAGTCACTGCATTTTTTCCTTTTCGTCAACGTGTAGTTAATTATATAGTATAAGCACCCAAGAAATTTATATTATAAAAAATAAAGTATACAATCAAATTTGAACTTACTTTAGATTATGTTTAATTGTTTTAAACATAAATTAGAGCTTTGATTCAGTACATAATATATCGTTCCTATATATTGTTAAATATTTTAATAGACAATAAAAATAATGTCAAACGAACTATCGCCACCTTAATACATATAAGCCTAAGTAAATTAACTGATTTCATATCTTTTGTCACTACAAATACGTATTTTATCCTTGTTATTATAAGTTATATGGTCGACAAAACTTAAATTACTAGTAAAAACAAAACTAACAGTACTGCAGTGCATTTTTTGGCTATTTAATTGTTATGTTATGCGTACCTAAACTAAAGTAAAATAAAATTGTGCTTATGGAGCATGAGCACCTTTTGGAACTCTTGGCTACTTGGCTACTTGGCACAGAAGAAACTCACATTTCAATTAATTTAAATAGCAGTTAACTGTTGGCAAAGTTGTGATATAAATAATAACGTAAAGGCGTCGCTGTTTTTTCCGTAAGGTTAAGCGCACACTGGCAGTTTTTTTTTTGCGACAGTATGTTTTTTTTAAGTACGGAACTTCAAATCTCGGTATCTTGGGTCACCAGGTAGAAACGAACTTTTAGCTTTGACGTAAATGTCTTTAGACGTACACAACAGCAGTAATTTCGAAAAAAAAGGAACGAAATTCCTTCAGTTAATAATAAATCGACACAATTCATGAGTATATAACTATGCATTGGCGGGGTGGAGTGAGGAAGAAAGAGAAAGGTATTCGCTTGTGTACCTATCGCGCCCGTGCACGTTACGCGGTTTTTAATATCGCATTTTGTTCAGTTCGGTCATGCAGCAAAATTGCTATCTCTTCCAAGCCCGCCGCGCCGTGAGAAAATTTTAAGCTAGTGTGAAATATTTGTTTATACGTCATTTTCACAGGTGCATCAATTTGTATCTAGCGCGTTATTTGTAATATTTTATGGTATTTGGAGGGATTTTATAAGTTAAAACCTCAAAATCTACGGAGTTTAGAATCGAAATCTAGTGAACTAGTTTTTTGGAAGGTAGCATCACTGCTATCAACAATTGACAATTGTCAATAATTGTCATTTGCCAGATGTAAGTTGCCGATTCGTCAGTGTTTGGAAATTAAAAGTTTCTACTAGAATTTGTATACCACTACAACAAGTGTTATTTATAGTATATAGTAAAACAAGAATAATTTTTTTATGAATTTAGTTTTTGTTTTAGGTTTTTCTAGTTTAGTTTATATTTTTTAGTCATAGATTTAATATTAGGATAAGTTTTAAATGACCAGAGGTTTTCGATCTTAGATTTTTAAAAATGGCATCACAATCACAATTATTAAATAAGTTTAAGCAGCTCGATGCATACGCAAAGACTTTGGAAGACTTTAGAGTGAAAACAGCGACAGGAGCAATTAGTAAGTTTTTTTAAATAATTATTCAAGTATGCGATCTCTATCTACTTTTTATTTTCTAATATTTTGCATTTCAGTTACAGTGTCTGGTGCTTTAGTGATGATTTTATTAATACTTTCTGAATTGCACACATATATGTCACCTAACATATCTGAAGAATTGTTTGTGGACACATCAAGAGGGCATAAACTAAGAATTAATTTTGACATAGTAGTTCCTAGGATATCATGTAACTGTAAGTACATTGATTCTATAATAAGAGTGGTACCTAACGTGGATTCAACTTAATATATTAAAAACATGTCTTCATACAAAGTGTTTTAAGAGATAGTCAGAAAGTGTTGAGTGAGTTGTATATCTGTTGGTCAATCTAAAATCTATAAAAATGTTGTTTTTGTAGAAGTCATAAGGATTCTGTTTAATTATTTACCTTTGTACTTAACTCATCACAATTAAGTAGGAGTTAACGAGTAGACAGTGATTGATAAATAGTGAAACAATATCATTCTTTACATAAACATTTGAACAAATTGTGTTTTAATTTCTTATAACATTTTAACAATTTTGTATTAACTGATGTGACACTGTTTTTTGATTAAAAGATGTTTGGATAACCTAAAAAGGTGAGCAGCCTCTTAACCTATTGCACTATACATATCCAAAATTTTAGATTTAGTATTAGACGCAATGGATTCTTCTGGAGAACAACACCTTCAAATGGATCACAATATTCATAAAAGAAGGTTAGATTTGGATGGTAATCCCATTGAAGAAGCAAAAAAAGAAGAGATAATTATTTCGTCAACAGTAAGTTATTTCAAATAAGTTTTTATCTTTCTGAATAATTGTACAACTATAAATTTGATAACATAAACACAGGTATTCATGTAAATCGCACAAATATCTGCCATGTGTTTAATAGAACTGTCTATTAATGCAACTTTATCAACACTAGTGTACACTTACAATTCTACCATTGAGGCAATAAAATAACCAAATTGTTCCAATAATGTTCCTTATCTTCTTTTCTCTTAAAGGAAATACATTTTGCAACTGGAACCAATTTTAATTGTACATATATTGTAAAAACAAGTTTAGCTTTATGTTATCAGTACAAGAGTTCATGTTTACTTTAATGTTTATTCAAATGATGAAATAAAATATATTGGAATGTTTTATGTGCAATAGATACACTTCCTTTCAATATATTAAAAATATATTACAGTAACTAATAGCATATGCAGATAACAAACAAATTAATTAAATATGAAAGTGTTTAGGCTACAATTATAGCATATATATAAATGTAAGTTAAAGATTGTTCGAATTCACAAATCTTAGAAAGTACCACACAAATTTAATAAATCGTTTGTTTAATTGAGATCTTTTATATTCGTAAACTTATTAATCACACTGTATCTTCAGACTTAAGTTTTAAACTTTATGTTAACTCTGTAAGGACTGGATGTTACTGGGTTAAATTTAATAGTGAATCAAACTGTCAAATATATGGAGATTTAATCCAGTGCAAGAAGCTAACTAGAGTTAAATGTAACAACCAGGAATATACAAACCTAAGAGTTATTTGTAGATAAAATTGAACCTTTTTCTATGCACTTAAAATTATATCTCAAATGTTAATGTATTACAGCATTTAAGGATTCAGCTAATGGAATGTTCTTTTTGTTCTCAATATTTTAAAGTTTATGTATATGTATTATTTTGATAAAATGGTTAGATTGTTACAGTAAAAATTTAGTGCAAAAATTGATTATGACCTAAGAGATTGTTTAACTTAAATGACTATAGCTAATGATGTATTGTAATTACAAGAATGGCTGCCAGTTAGACACATAGCTACAGTCTAGGATTCTAGGATACACATGGCAATCAAAATCAATCTATATACACTTTAAATTGATCAGTAACACTTTTGTAATCACCACCTTTTAGTCAGTTTAAGTTTTTAAGGACAAAGCACAATTCACTTTGGAATTTGTAATATTTGTATGTAATGTAATAGTGAATTTGCTACATCAATCTTATGAGCAGTACAAACGCTTAAAATACTGCTTCTTGAAATTGTACACAGGTAGAAATAATTAGAAATCACTGTGTTAAAGAAAAAAAGAGAACTTAATACTTTACTTATGCACAAACTTGACATAAATAACTACTCTTCTAATTCGCGGTATAAGAACCAGATGAGCGTATCTTCAAAAAAATTATTATAGTATCTTTGTAAGCATTACATACAAATTGTTTTTTTTTATGTTTAATGCTCCAATAGTAGGACAACATATCAATATTTTTTTATCGCGAACTGTATACTGTCTCTGTTAATCAGCTAATAAAGTTTGAAGTGACGAATTCCAGCATATTTTTGCTCTCCTGTAAAATTTACAAAATGTAGATACGTTCATCTGGTTCTTATACCGTGAATTTTGTGATGGTTTAATTATTGACTTTATTCCAGGCAAAACAAAATCTGACTGATATAGCTACAGTAACATGTGGTAGCTGCTACGGAGCAGCATTTAATGAATCACAGTAAGTGTTACTAAACACCAATTTTAAACACTGAATTTGTAACAGAAGTTTATCTATTCAAAAATTAAGAATGTGACTGCCAGCAGCTTGTAAAAGGCAAGCAGTGGTTAAATTATAGGTCTTTATCAACAATATTGCTAGTGGGTGAGTGCAGTGCAGCAACTGGACAAGGGAGGGATCCACAGCCTTAGCTGTTCCTGTTGACATATAGATTCTGTCTTGACCCGGCCCAGAGGCCAAGTAAGCCAGAAGATTTGCACAATGTGCCAAAATCTCAGCCACAAGACAGCGACGCACCTATATCATCTATGGTGTCTATAGGCCACGGTTATCTCTTACCATCAGGAGAGTTGTGCTTGTTCACTGATCTCTCAAACAAAAAGAAGTAAGAGAGAGAACATTCTCTTAGTTTGATCAGAAAGTGCTCTGAAACGGTTTATTATGAATGTTTTTTCATAAATTGAATTTCCGTTCTTTTTACACAAACTGAATTCCTGGTTTTATATGTTCCATTTTTTACAATACTTTATTATAATAATGAGTAATCTACAGTTACACTTGACATTGAAGCAAAACTATTTGTCTTATACTGTACTGCATACTATTGAAGTTTTATATTCACAGGTGTTGTAATACATGTGAGGATGTTAAAGAGGCGTACAGATTAAGGAGGTGGGCCCTTCCTGACCTTGCCACTATTGAACAATGTAAAGATGATGAATCAATAGAAAAAACTAATTTAGCACTTAAGGAAGGATGCCAAATATATGGTTATATGGAAGTGAATAGGGTAATAATACTTAGATAAATTATAATATAGCTATTAGTTATATATAGTTTCTCCAAAGTGATCACCTGAATTTCCAAGATTCAGAAAACCTAAGAACTGCCAAAAATGTATTTTGCTGCTTTGTTTTTCTATGAATGACCTTCAGTGAAATAAAATACAGATATGCTACAATATCCTTTTAATATTATAAATGCGAAAGTTTGTATGTATGGATGTTTGTTACTCTTTCACGCAAAAACTACAAAGCTGATTACGATGAAATTTGGTATGTAGGTAGCTGAAGACCCAGAATAACATATAGGCCACTTTTTATCGCGGAGTTCCCGCGGGATTGGGACTTACGCGGGTGAAACCGCGGGGCGCAGCTAGTGTGTTTATAATATAGTATTATGTTATTGACACCATGAGTGCATTGTACACAGTACTAAGTTTGTTCATAGCCCATATATATCATGGCCTAGGTGTGGCAGATGTTGGATATATGGGACACTAGCAGTTGCGCGCGTGGCTCCCAGCGTCCCACAGGAAAATGTTTGCAGGATAAAAACTATCCTATGTGTTAATCCAAGTTATCCTCCTTGTGTTTCCCAAATTTCATGAAAATCGGTAGAGCAGTTTTTACGTGAAGGAGTAACAAACATACAAACTTCCGTATTTATAATATTACTAGGATTATTATTTTAGAAAGGTACACGGGACAGTGGAAATAAAGTGGCCTACATAAAAAAATATAAATTCGGCACTGTTTGTACATGTCTTGTCTAATACATATTTCCTTACCTGATTTTGACATGTCTTTGTGGATTTCTGTCTGTGGCATAATAAGATTAGATGGACCAATTTCAATTTTTTTTTCTTGTTCCTATATTACATATAGGTGTGAAGCTAGCTACTGCAGATAACATTCCTATTAAAGACCTAATGTTTCCAAATACTGCTGATTCACTCTAACATACCGACATCTATTTTGCTTAGACTTTGATCATCTCAATAATTTGTTTGGCATCTCAATATTTGGGAATCACATCAGGTCTTAGTACGTATTTAACTTCATGCTTAAAGGTTTTGTCAGAAGTTATTGCAAACTCATTTCTACAGATGTTGCGTCACAATAAACACAAAAAAATATTTTCAGGTAGGAGGAAGCTTTCATATAGCACCTGGAAAAAGTTTCACTATCAACCATGTACATGTTCATGATGTACAACCATTTTCATCTTCGGTGTTTAATACAACACATATAATAAAACACTTATCATTTGGAACAGACATAAAAAGTGGCAACACTGCTCCTTTAAATGGAGTCACAGGCTTAGCTAAAGAAGGTAAGGTAATATATAGTATTTATTTTTTAAATTCTTAATATTTCTGTATCTTACAAAAAATTGTTGTTTATTTGTGGAACCAGTTACCAACAGCAGTACATATTTTCGAAGACATGCAATCCTGGAAGGTCGATAATGTTGCAGATGTCTGGGTAATGATAATAAATATAAGCTTTGTCTAAACATTACACATTTGCTTGCTTCTCTCGTCTTCTATAAACAATAATTTATTGTACAATCAAGAACAAGCCAGCAGCAAAAAGTAGGATTTTACAAATGTAATTAGAAATTTCTTCATTGTCTAAACTCTTAAATAAATTTATGTAGTTGTTCCTTGTTACTGTCCAAGTATTCTTAAATAATATAATATTCATGTCTTTTTAACAATCATACTTACTGCCATGTGTTAAGTATTAAGAGTTTAAAATCCCTGAACAGAAAAAGGGGTTTCACAGAAATTGGTCAGGTCTGTATGTATATGTCTATCTGTGGATAGTAAATCTTTATTAAAATGGATTATACACATCACCTAAACCCCGAAATAAATTTGTAAAATTATGTTTGTTATAATTGTAAAAGTATTCTCATATATTCAATATTTGAAACAGTCACACATGCCATTAATTGGAGTTTATAACTCCTGAATGGAAAGAGGTGTTATAGATTTGATGAGACTGTGTGAATCATCATAACTCCTAAACAAATGGACCAATTTTGATGTCATTTCTTGTTTGAAAGTTAACTTGATTGAGATGGTTCTTAGCCATAATGTTGTTAGTTTGTAGCTGTTGCTGGAGGTTGTTAAAGTTTTTAAATAATTCTGCAATGTGAAGTACTTCCAAAGGGCTTTTATATAATATGTATATGTTTTTTTTTTCTATGTGTATTAAAATTCAAATTTATTTGTATTATTCTGTTTTGGTTATTCGGTACCTACATACTTGATCTCTGTTAGCCTAAAGGTTGACTGGGAGAGAATGCATTTAGCATTAAGTTCGCCTTTTGTACTCAAAATTTTTATTTGTGTACAATAAAGTTTAAATAAATAAATATTATAGCCCTAACACTCATTATATTATATATCCGTCCCAGCTTCACAAGGGTGAGCAAAAAAATGCATTAAAATCCATTGCATAGTTTTAAAAATCTAAGCATACATAGAGAAAGACACTAAAAGCAACTCAGTATTTTTTTTATGTAATTGCAGCCAATGTTTTTGTTTTCAGTAACATGCTTGATAAATTATCACTATACCATTTGAGTATGGCAAATAAATATTATTAATGTATTTTTATGTATATTTAATCAATCCAAAAGTGAATGTGAATCAAAGCTTGAAGAATTCAGAAGAATGTGAAAAAGTTAATTTGATTATTTAAATTTGGCTTCATCAGGCCTGTTAATATTACTCAATTAAACTTCTCTCCTCCCATCAATTTTATTAAGGATTTTTCGTAGTTCCATCACTTATACACCAATACAAATATTTTATAATTTAATCATATCTTAAACTAAATTGAAGCTTTATTATGAAATGCTATTTTATTACTATATACAAAATTAACATCAGTCATGTAGTTTTAACAACGAATTCCAGTTCCAATTGCCATAAAAGTTCCAAAAGTTCCACCACCTTGAAGCATCACTTTACCAACTGAATGAAGTAATTCTCTTCCTCTGGCACCATATCTAAAAATATAGAATCAGAATAATTTTTATTCACTTGAACCATACAAGTGGTATTTGTACTAAACTACCACCGGATGATCCGGCGAAAGAAAGTCAGCGAAGACGCATAAAAGCATGAAAAAATTAGAGATATGAAATACATTTACTTTATAAATTTCTAAACTATTTAACTAACCTCAAAGCAGTAAAACCACCGAATAATCCACCGCTAGCCATTCCAACGCAAAAACCGATCATAAATCCCATTTTCATTTTATCGAAACATGATGGCCCTTGGCTTTGATAAACACCTCCTGGTACAGGCATAGTTTCTTAATTGATTATGTCTCAGTTAATGATGTGAAAATTTTCTTAAAAAATAACAACCAATCTTTATTTCCCGATGTCTTGTGCTTTCTTTGGTAAATGACAAAGTCAAAAACAAATGTAGTAATAAAACGTCAGTTGTCAAAGTCACGTAAATGTCAGAACTTTTTTTTCAGACAGCAGTCAATTTTATGTTGTCTATTATCGTGTCTTTTTTTACACTGTCCACCCATTTGTCTTTTATTGAAAATGGTTACCTACATATTGTACATAATTCTATAGAATTTTTGGGTACCAAAACTCTAGCTAAACTCGTAAACGAATTTTTGTGAACTAACCGTATTGGGATTTTGACAACCATTGTTAAATTGAAAAGTATGTTACTTAAATTAACCATAGATCCACTATTGAAGAACTCCCTCTGGGGAACTCCAAGTTCCAACTTAACCATAACCTATTCAAAATCCTATCTCGGAGGTTACCTATGAGGATTTCTCGATGTTATATTAAGTCCAGCAATCTACCACATAGTAGCTAATTACGATGGCACCTCGTTTTTTTAACTTTCGCTCTCCTTTTACAATCTTCCTGATAAGAGATCCCCGGTAACATATTCTAAGAGTCTGAAACATCACAGGACTTTTTGTATCTCTTGAAAAGTGGTGGTAAAATTTGTTAGCAATATTTTTATTTAATTTATCTGCAACTTGATGAATTATTTTCTATATTGTTACATTTTCAGCCATTTTTGTCAAATATATTTTTTGGAAATTTGTAATTAATATCATTAATTAGCAAAAATTTAATATACTGAATTTTTTAGCCATAGGACTACTACTCTATGGAGAAAGATAAACTTAACCTGTAATAGGTACTTTAAATTTAATAATGATGGGATTGGTTGCTATTAATAGCTCCTAAGTGAGCCTACTTAGGTGTTTTTCTTATTAACAACCTGATTGAAAAAAAAACGAGATTTGTTTCGATAGTTAAAACGTAAGGCAGATAGAGAGTATGCAAATGGTATCTATGTTGCTCTAATGTATGCATAACTATGCTTCGACTCTTTCGCATTAGGTACCAATCTAGATTACCTACATATAAATTGTGTTTCAAAAGTCTTCTATCGCAATTAACTTTAATAGTACTCTATAATCTAAGAAGCTCACTTTCGCTTTCTTCACTTTTTTCGTAAATCAGGGGCCCTACCATGAACTCTTAAAGCAGTATTATTTTCATGTTGCTAAATGTCTACTTATAAAAACAACTTATGACAAATGTTACAAGATTGTCTTTCTCTTATGACAATTTGTATTATTGAAATAATATTCCAAAGAGAATATAATCACTATGTTTTATATTGTTTTAAGAGCTTATGGTAACCCCCTCCCCCCCAAGTGTCTTTTAAAGGATTAATAAATTACAATAAATATTATGTAAAGTAAACACCTAACGGCTTATGGATTACAATAGTCTGCCGACGAATCACATTTACACACACATATGTACATTGTATTAAAAAATATACCTGAGAATGTTTTGTATCATATATGCATACATGAAAGTTCACACAAGGTTAAAATGAAAACAATTGAAATGATATATTTATTATTTATTTTTTCCAGGTGCTGTTATGTTCCAGTACTATTTAAAAATTGTACCAACTATGTACATAAAATTAGACAATACAGTATTATACACAAATCAATTTTCAGTTACAAGGCATCAAAAGTCTGTATCAAATATAAATGCAGAATCGGGTATGCCAGGAGCATTCTTCAGTTATGAATTATCACCTTTGATGGTTAAATATACTGAGAAAGAAAGGTTTGTACAAAATTTAATATTTACCTGCTGTTCAGTGTTTGGATATAGATGCTAGGGGACATATGAGGCCGCGAGCGCAAGAACGGCCTAAGTAACATTTTTTTAAAAATCAGTTAATGAGCTTATCATAGTCACAAATCGGTTTATTATGAAAGCAAAATGGCCTAACTCTGGTTTTTCGAACTAACAAGAGATGGCATTGGTTACACTTTTATAGCATTCAATAATTTATTCAAAAACTGTGTGTATGAACGGCCTAAGTAAGTTAAGTCGTTTTTGCACTAGGCTGTA
>NJDD01001554.1:42314-53229 GCA_002245505.1 Calephelis nemesis | reverse complement strand
GAAACAAAAATGATATATTAAACAATTAATTTTCAAAATCAATTTTGTTGAATATCTCTATAAGACAAATTAGTATATAGGCCGTTCTTGCTCTCGCGGCCTCATATGTTAATGTGATTGTCAACATATTTTATTAGTAACGCTTAAAGAAGCTATTAGATGTTAGCATTATTAAGATAAATAATATATCAAAGATGTGATACATTACCATTACTTAGAAGTGAGGTCAGCGAATAAGCACACAGCTCTCCTGATATTAAGAGATAACCATGGCCTATATATATAGATACCACTTCTCACTGTCAAGCAGAAAGGCGATACTCTATTCTACTTTAGACCCAACCTAAACTAGGTAATCTTATAAGCTGTCTAGTAAAAAATGGGTCTGGGTTCTTCATAGGATCTTGTAAGTCTTAGAATCCATGTTGGGTTAAAATAAATTTTAAATGTAACTTATATCATAATTAGAGGGTTTTCACATTTATAATATAGCTATTACATATTCATATTTTTTATATTTTTTTTAAGTTCTGTAAGACAATCAAATCTAATCTAAATTAGGAACATTTCAATTTAACTTAAAAAACTCCTCTCAATTATATTGGTTCGGTATGGACTAAAATTCTCCAAGTAAGGAGCCTTAAAGAAAATGAAAATAGTTTTAAACCACAGCCTCAATTCTTTTGGGGTTTTCCTAGTTGGCTAAGCTCATTGGGATGTGTTTCTGGTCTTTAGTAATTATCTATACAAGCAATGCATGCATCACAACCCTAGATTATAAATCTTAACATGAACCTTTATCTTTTGTTGCAGGTCAATTGGTCATTTCGCTACAAACATTTGTGCAATTGTAGGTGGAGTTTTTACAGTTGCAGGCATCTTTGACACATTATTATATCATTCACTTAATGCTTTTCATAACAAAATTGTTCTCGGAAAAGCCGGATAGTTCTAATTTAATCACAAAGTTTTTAAAAATATATTGAAATTTTCTATATCACATTTGGCATATTTGTTACAAAATTCAATATCTGTATCTTCTACTAGAGCCATTACTGGTACATAATTTTCTTTTTGTGGATCATATTGATCTCTCCCTAATTGCTTCAAGAATTGATGCCTTTGTTTAACTTTAAAACTTCTGCATAACAATGAATTGGGATACTTTAATATTATTTCATGTGGTATTTTTATTACATTGTGGAGGTAGTTGAATCTTTCCAAAAGTGATTTTTGACCTAAAAACAAAATATTTTTTGTTACAAATTAAGTTAAAAAAATATATACATTGAATATCTTTTTTTGTTTTATTTATAAAATACATCTTTTTTTTCTTTAATTCATGATGTAAAATATATTTTTAATTTACAATTTAAGAATTACCTTTTGATAACACCATTCTAAACTTACCCTAGCAAAAAATTTAAAAATCAATCCATCTCCCACACACCCTGGCCACAAGCAACAAACCTATAACATTTATGGTTTTTCAATGGGCCACAGTTATCTCTTACCATCAAGAGAGCCATGTCCTTGTTCTCTGTATAATTCCATAATAATACTTTACCATTGATAACTTTCACTGTCTTCCTTATCCCTGCTGTTAATGTCAGTGACTGTCATTGATGTTTTACTTTTTTATTCGGAAGGGTAAGATAGTTGATGCAACTTACTGTAAAATAGCCTACCTGTGAAGCCAGTACTTGTATATTCTTTAAAATTTAGGGGCACAGTAGTGGTAAACCATTCAATTATTTCATTCAAAGATATTATATCCTAGCTGATCAAATTTGATAAAACATATCTTTTTTATTTTTCGCCTCTGTGGTCAGGTTCAGGTGTTGGACTTGACTTCATGAGGTCCCGGATCAGGCAACAAAAAGAAAATTTGGTTTTCCAATTTTCTAATAAAAAAAAATATGTTGCTCGGGATTGGATATGTGCCCGGTTGGCAATAGGCTTGCCACCTATCACATTATGGGACCTAGTGTCTTCTGCTAGTTCTGGGTGCCCTGGTTGTGCCTCTGCCTACCTCTTCGGGGATATGGGCGTGAAGATACTTTACTTTTACTTTACATAGATTAAATTTAACTTGTCAATTTTGTTATGTATGAATTTTATTCACTTTTCCTGTTACATCTTTTTAACTAAGGTAAGGTATTAAATAATTTTCTTACTTATCATCCACAGTTTTGGCTGTCGTAATATAAGCTTCTGTATTTCCTTATCGTTAAAACCCATTTCTTCTTTTATAACAAATGTGTTAGTGTTAATGTGATGCAAATTATAAGTAATTAGTCTGGGTTGTATACTTGAGAGATTTCTTACTTGATCACCACTCAATGAAAACTTGCTTTGGAAGTATCCCAACCTTTTATCTATTCTTACAGTGCTGAAATATAGAAAATATGATAAATGCTTGGTTATTGGAATAGTGACATATTATGAAGTTAGGAAAAGATCCAGTAACAAGTGGCCTTTAGAAGCCATGATTTGAATAATACATTGTAGCAGTTGTTACCCAAAAATCAAATTTTCCCTCTTTCCCATAAGAAAGACTTGAGCAATTAGTCTTACCAAATTCAACGCAATCAGGTTAGCACAACAAAACCTTTTTAAAATTAGGATGGATCACATTACATTTATAATTTTTACAGCTTATGCCCAGAAAACTGTTATAGTTCAATAGTTACTCTTGAACCTCAAATTAACACTAAGTGGAATCTGATATATCATTTTATGTTAAGGTACTCTTGCACACAATACTAATAAATTATTGATGTTTAATTAATAATAAACAATAAAGTATCCTATCAGATTTGCTAATTTTATTAGGGCCATATATTATTAATTTGCTAGCATCATGCTCAAGAGTACCTGAAATGACATATCCAGTTCCAATTTCCTTGAAAATAAGATTACAGAGTAACCATACAGGCCTCAGAAATGAGTTTTAATTTATATACCATGTCGATCATCAGGTTAGAGGAGTAAGGAATAAAGTTATTTTAAATTAAATAATAATGTCTATATTGATACCTAAACATGAGCCAATATGGATTTTTAGATATTATGTCCTTGATTTGTTTATTACTAAAACATTTTGATTGTAAATAATTGATTCTAACTTTGTAATCTTCAACATCTCCACACAAAATTAAAGGATTTTTAGTGATATAATCCCCAACTTCATTCATGTCAACAAAATCATTCAAGAATAAAATAACTTTTTTCATATCTTCTTCAAAGTTCAATTTTAATATTTTCTCTGCAACGTACGGTTTCTTCTCTATTTTATGCAGATTGACATTAAGATGGAGAAGCTTCTGTAAAGTTTCTGAAGTGTTTACATAAGCTGCTAAGTTGTATGATTGAGGAAAATATGGGGTTACTTCTGATAGATCTTCCGTATAGGTATCGAAATCTCTGTTTGTTTTAACGTCATTGTTTATTTCTGCTGAACCATGGTTAGATATCGTTACTGCATGTTTCAATGTTCTATTGCACTGTTTGAGCAAATTAGCTTTCAGCAAAATGTTTGAAATTTGTAAATTCATTGTTTAGGCTTCAGGGGAATAGACCATACCTACTGGCAATTAAATTTTTAATGCAGTTCATTTGAACATAAAGTTTAGTACATAGAAAGTTTATCTAAGTCTAGAAATGATCTGGAAAGTGTAAAATTGAAAGGGTACTAACAACTTTAACAAAACAAATGTTTATCGGTAATATTAATACGTAGTATTACTATATAATCTGAGGTAATATTACTATTTAACTCTTGTTAAAGAGTATTTAAATCAATTTAAATATCTTGTTATATTTTAATCTGAGGTTAATCGACACAATTTGAAACATAGATTATATTAATCACAATATTAATACGTTTACTTTAACAGTTAACTTTAACTTTTTTAAGTTACTTTTTTTCCTTTCTGGGACCGGCTAAGACCTTTTGGCCGTGGTGCTACGTCTTTCGCATGAACTTGTTACTTACCCTTTGGTCTTCCGTATTAAAACTTGGGATCAATGATTATAGCAAAAACCTGGACTAGAAAGAAGATTACAGACGAAATCAGCAAGAGAAACAAAATATTAAGACATGAATTAACAATGAAAGAAGATGATTTTGGCGTTCATCATTTTAATTTTATAATTTGTGTGTAATGTGTAGTCTTGTTCAAGGATATGACACATAATAAAAAAATTAACTAATAAACATAACTTGAAAACTTTAAGTAAGTACAAACTAAAGACATATTCAAGGACTTAATTAATAATCTCTGAACTTAGTTAAGAATATGGCTATTAAAAAAGGGGGAAAACAAGATAATAAGAAACCTAAGAGGTGACTAGAAAATAAATAACAAGAAAAAGAATTCATTAATACGGAAGAAAGGGACAATTCAATTAACCCGAAAACAAATAAAACGTTTTTGCCGCCCTTGTGCAAAAAGATGATGGCTTTTTTTAGTAATAAGTATTGAGGTTATGAGTAATTTAAGTTGCAGTTAAAGTGCACAAGTGAAATATTAAAGAAGAAATTCGAGTATCCTGTATTTTCTCGTTGCCGCCAAATTTCACTAATTGAGCTTGAGTAACGAGGCCACCGCTTTACTCAAGGCCCTGAGATGACTTTGTATAACGACTTATGACTGTTTTATATAAAAAAAAGCTTAATATCTACTTGAAACATGTTAGCACGGCCTAAAGGTCTTGGACAGTTTCAGAAAGGGGCAAGTTAATTTAAAAAAAGAAATACGGAAGCCGTGGCAGCATGAGCTAAAGATCTTAGCCAATCCCAAAAGGGGTAAATTGATTTTAATAAAATCAAATGGTAGTATGGCGTAAAGGTCGTAGCCGATCCCAGAAAGGGGCAAATTAACCAAAAAAAAACAGGTTGGCGGGAACGGTCGGAGGGGGAAGGCGCGCTTTTCGAGGGTTCCCTCCAATCTCTACGCTAAAAATGTGTAATCTAATGTAAAAATGTATAATTTGTAAATTAATTAAAGTGTAAATATTATTTAGGCGTGTGTAAATGTGATTTAGTAAATAAACTGTACTAGTGAAAGACTATTGTAGTGTTTTATCACGACAGAAGAGGCAGAGACCTGAACAAGAAAGAAAATTGAAGACGAAACGGGAAAAAGACATGAAATATTAAGATATGGGTTTATTACATAACTTAAGACTAGTATAAAGTATAGAGGTAAAAATAATAAAAATAAAAATACTTTATGCACTGACGTAGAAGTTTTGGCGCCATCATGAAAGAAGATGATTTTGGTGTTCAGAATATTGGTTTTATAATTTGTGTGAAAATAATCATAATTCAAGGATGTGAAGTACCAGAAAACAAATTAACAAATATATAAGCTTCTAGAAATTAAAACTAAAGACGTATTGAAGGACTCAAATAACCTTTGTATTAGTGAAGGAAATGACTTAAAAAGGGGAAGACAGTATGTTCAGAATCTGAAGAAATTACTTTATTTACTTTAAAATTTTATTACGAAAAAGAATTTATTAATACGGAAGACTTGGCAGCATGGCCGAAAGGTCTTAGCCGGCTCCAGAATGGGGCAAATTAACTTAAAAAAAAAACAGCAAAACCAGAAAAGAGCATTATTTACAAATTGTAATTTGTAAATTCTTATTTCTCACAGTTCTGAGTTCTCTGCAGATCATAGTTAATTAATTTTCAAAGCCCGATGAAAATAAATGAATACATAATACTATTTTCTATTAATCGCATCAATATTGCGAGCAGATACTAAATTCAAGAATCTACAATATTCTGTTTTAATTTACGAGTTATGTATAACCTGAACAAAACAGTTTTGTGAATTGTGTATTAAACATATAAAAGAACACTTTTAAATATATAAATAATTGTAGTTATACTAAGGAACAAGCGTAGTATAATCTAATTGATAATAATTAAAAAATGAAAAGAATTAAGTCGGCCTGTTAGATCACTGAGTATTTACAATGAATTGGAATCAATAAAATCAAACTTAAAAGTTATTTATCAAAGAAGAGCACTCGGTAACATTGGAAAAATGATGAAATTAGTGGATCAAGTTATAAGAAGCTTCAAGGTTGCAAGAGTTTTCCGCGAAAACACAGATAAAATAAACAGTATAGACTTTTCGCCCAGTGGAGAATTACTTATTTCATGTAGCGAAGACGACCAAATTGTCATATATGACTGTGAAAAGGGTACACAAATGATCACTGTTAATAGTAAAAAGTATGGAGTTGATTTAATACACTTTACACATGCTAAAAACACTGCAATTCACAGTTCGACAAAGGTTGATGATACTATCAGATATTTATCACTTCATGACAATAAGTATATCCGGTACTTTCCAGGACACACTAAGAAAGTTGTGACATTGTGTTTATCACCAGTAGAAGACACATTCTTATCAGGAGCCTTGGATAAAACATTACGTCTATGGGACTTACGATCTCCAAACTGTCAGGGATTGATGCACTTACCTGGGAGACCAGTGGCTGCTTATGATCCAGAAGGTTTGATATTTGCTGCTGGGGTTAATTCTGAAAGTATAAAACTTTATGATGTGCGCTCTTTTGACAAGGGTCCCTTTGTAACATTTAAATTAAATCAAGAGAAAGAATGTGATTGGACAGGATTGAAATTTTCTAAAGATGGAAAGACAATGTTAATCAGCACAAATGGATCAGTTATAAGATTGGTTGATGCGTACCATGGCACACCACTTCAGACATTTACTGGACACCTTAATAATAAAGGCATACCTATAGAGGCTTCCTTCAGTCCAGACTCACAATATGTTTTCAGCGGTTCTACTGACGGCAGAGTACATGTTTGGAATGCAGATACAGGACACAAAATTTGTGTTTTGAACGGAGATCACCCTGCACCTATACAATGTGTACAGTTTAATCCAAAATTCATGTTACTTGCATCAGCTTGTACAAATATGGCATTTTGGGTGCCAACTATAGACGATGTTTGATTTTATTGTGAATAAATGAATGGACTACTTTTTTAGACAATTCAAAAATATAAATTTTATAACCAAATTAAATCTAAATGTTTTAAATGTCAAAATGTCAAGATAACGAGTCTCTTACAGTAATGGTTCTTCAAATAAATGTAGGTTAATTCTTAAGAAACTAATAAAATATGTACTATAGTCTACCATAATATAATAATTTTTAAATGTATACTGACATTGGTGGTAATTTTGTTATGCAATCACTAAATAATTTTAAGTTATCGCTGTCTTCTTTCAACGAAAGTAAAAGAAAGAGACAAAACACTTTTATTGCTGTCAAATTACACAGTACATGTCATTTCTATTGATGTTTAATCTATCACTCGGAAAATGTTGCTTAAAAACATCATGATTAGACAAGTTCGGACTAATCTGACACGTCTAAACTCATAACTTTTTTTTTTTGTTTCATTTGAAGAAGACAGCATACGTCTAAAATAAGTTTAGTTTGTGAACAGCAGAATCACCACCAATAGGGTCCCCAAAGTCCATAAGTTTAGGATAAAAACTAAAAAGAAAGTGCAAAAAACTTTCTTTGAAGTCAATAACAGAAACCCAAGGTATGAAGTTCTGCAATGTATTTTCTATTTTAAGTATGAATAGAACAATTACATCAGGTTCTCATATGTTAAAAATAAAATACTTTAAAAGGTGTAATTGAATATCAAAGTTCTCTTATAGTTATCGTTAAGCATGTAGTATATAAGCTTTTAATAAAAAAAAGATTTTTTGTGGTAACACTTAATTGTAAGGGCTACTTCTAGCAGTAGATTTGAGAAGTGCTATTTAAGACTAATCAAAGACCATCATCCTATCAGCTTTGTTATATCAACATTTCAGTGTCATTACATTTAACTGCCCATATTAATAACCTAGTGCTTTATTGCTAAATTATTTTTGTTAATCATTAAAAAATAACAGTGGTTGCCCAGTACATGATCTTAAGTAGCCCTATCTCTTACCTTAGACAGATTATTAATATTGGCCGTATGTGTGTGTACCAAACAGCAGCTTTACTGGTTGAGAATAACTGCTTGAAAATTGATTGTGAAATTCCACTTTGCAAACTCTTCCTCTGATCTCTCTTAATTATAATATTTCATTTTAGGTGAAGCCTGCACTAGGATAGGATTTTCCACTCCTTGAGCAGGTATATGATTTCTCAATTTGTTTATATTCGTAAAAGAATGGTTGTGTAATATTTTTTATTGACCTATGAGTCTATAATATGGGACTTTGCAATTAAGTGTATCATTATTACAATGATTAGAAATAAGTATCATTCCAAAATTTTTCTACTAGTTCCTCAAGTCTGTAGAACAGTTATTAAAGGTAGGATATAAAAGTAGGAAATGTAGACATAAACTTTGTAAGTTTTGTAATGTTAACAGGAGCATACTTACTTAAGCCCAAAAGAGCCATGGGCCATGGCCTCAGATTGCATAAACTGTTTTTCTTAAGGATGATTTGTGTGCATCTTGTTGATTTTATAAGAAATCTATAGTCAACTTGTTTAATTTGGCTTTAAGTATGAAAGACGCAAGAGCCAAGACCATCTATTCTATCCCAAGGTTATAGTATCTCTGTCTTGTGGCAGGCCAGGGTAGGTAAGTGCATATCTTCCTCTCTATAAACATTAAACATGTAATTATCAGATTTTTTATAATCTGAATATGTACCTTATCATATAAGACTTTTGTATTCTCTAATGTTTGTGGCTTGTGTACAAAACGGGGCACTAAAGTTGCCCGAATGTCTTGTAGTAGTTATAGTTGTGTCTGTAGTAATGTTTTTATTATTTTAATGTAAATATAGAAATACATAACAGTGAATATTTACAACTAGTACAATTCTTGATTTATTTTAAAAATATATATCAAAAACTTATATTAAAGTTATGCCACCTGATAAAAGGTGACACCTTATTTTTTGGAGGAAATAGGTAATCAACAAACTTACCCGCCATGATCGCTACTACCGCCTCATGTGGCCTCACTCTTACTTTCAATACGTCAAAGCCCACTACTGTTGTTCCTTATTTGGAGGGTATGGTAGCCAACAAATGTAGTCAAGCAAGAAATATAAAATCCGGGTATCGAATTAGCAACGCACCATTAACAGCTTTCGTGTCTATAGACAAACTTTATTTTTAACATCAGGGAAACAAGACGGATTCTAACCGATCTTATATAAAATCATAGCGAAAACTATTCCAAAGCAAGATTTTGAGTCAAAAAGCTAGACCCGCTTTGCATTATTCTGTTCTTATTCCAACGTTATTGTATGAAAGCGAGAGTTGGGTATGTCAGAAAGAGCATGAAAGTAGGATAAATGCGGTCGAAATGAGAACTACGGAAAATCTGAGGTGTAACGCTCGCTGACCGCATTTGTAACAATGAGATCCGAGAAAGAGTGGGATTGAAAGAAAGTGTTGGTGTCCAAATGCGAAAGGGCATGCTCCGCTGGCTCAGTCATGTGGAAAGAATGAAGTCAGGAATTGATTGATTTGAGATCAGTATTAGCATAGAATAAGTTGGCATCGGGCTAGCAGTTTAATCCGTTTTGTAATTCTAACATAAATTTTAAAGAAATTTCTACTCAATCAAATTCTGTCTGACGGAAAGACTGTGCAGACGGAACCTGCACCTTTTCGTCTTTCGCTGTCGAATGCTGTGAGAATTGACTTACATATATACATATCTTCAAGCCAAACCTGAAGCCCTTATGGGATAAACAGAGAATCGAGTGCCAGTTATCATGACGCTTGTATACCTGCCTGGCTTCCTTCACATTAATTACCCATTTCCGTTCAAACACACCGGTTTTGCAGACTCGTTACACTACTCTCGGATAAAACCTACATCCATCCACAATGCTTTGCCAATTTTTCTTAAGTACCTAACATCGTAAAAAAGTTTAGGGCGGTGCGTACGATTTCACCCTCGGCGGTATAAAAAGTTGCGGCGATGAAGGCCGCCACCTTATGCACGAAAAGGCAAATCGAGTAACGGATAATTTCACGTACCGTACAATGAAAGAGGTGGAATGGAAGCGAAGATGAATGAGTTAAGTAATTACATATATTTTTTTGTCGTAAAATCTTGAACAAAAATATGGCAGACTATGTGGCCTAGCCTACACCATATATATTATAGGCACATTGCTGGCATATGGCCGGGGTGTGAGGTCTATTGTGTAGGTCTACCGACTATTCTACCCTTCGGACCGGAATCTCCAGATTTTACCAAATCACTAACAGAATTTGTACATAGATTGATAGGAAAATATAAACCTAGACGTTGATGAGTCGTGCATCTTTTAGGTAATGGCTAAGTGAGCTGAGTACTTCGTCCCCGTGGAATGTAACATAAAGTTATTTAGTTGAGAGTTTTTCTAAAATAAACGTAGTCCATGTAACTCCTTATTACAAACACGCCATTATTATTCATACAAACACGCCATTATTATTCATACAAACACGCCATTATTATTCATACAAACACGCCATTATTATTCATACAAACACGCCAGTTTCGGAAACTCTAGACACCACCCTCGGATAATATCCGAGTGATCTGGAATGTCAACCTTGGTCTCCCAGGGTACCTACAATCATTCACATTCGCATTTTATATCTGCTTTGTCAATCTTTCATAAGTCATTCTATCCTCTGAACCAGCGGAGAGCATGCCCTTTCGCATTTTCATAGCAACACTTTCTTTCAATCCCACTCTTTCTTGGATTTTACTGTTACGAATGCGGTCAGCGAGCGTTATTTATCCTACTTTCGTGCTTTTTCAACGACAAACCTATCCAACTCTCGTTTCCATGAGCATGTAGTAAATGTGTAATCGTCGTGGAAG
>NJDD01001554.1:24552-41666 GCA_002245505.1 Calephelis nemesis | reverse complement strand
GAATGAAATTGTATATCTTGGTTGTGCTTTTAGCAGGGATGGAAGGTACACCGCGGATGTAGAGAACAGAGTGAGTGCAGGGAATAGTGTGAATGGAGCGTTGGGTAAGCTATTCCAAAGCGAGGTTTTGAGTCAAAAAGCTAGACTCGCTTTGCATAATTCTGTGCTTATCCCAACGTTATTGTATGGAAGCGAGAGTTGGGTATGTCAGAAAGATCATGAAAGTAGGATAAATGCGGTCGAAATGAGAGCACTACGGAAAATCTGTAGTGTAACGCTCGCTGACCCCATTCGTAACAGTGAGATCCAAGAAAGAGTGGGATCGAAAGAAAGTGTTGGTGTTAAAATGCGAAAGGGCATGCTCCGCTGGTTCGGGCATGTGGAAAGAATGACAGATGAAAGATTGACAAAGCAGATATACAATTCGAATGTGGATGGATGTAGGTACCCGGGGAGACCAAGGCTGACATTTCACGATCAGATCAATCGGATATTATCCGAGGGTGGTGTCAAGAGTCTCCGAAACCGGCGTGTTTGTATGAAAAGGGTAATGAATGTGAAGGAAGCAAGACAGGTTTGTCAGGATCGTGAGGTCTGGCACTCGATACTCTCTGCCTACCCCGTAAGGGACTTGGCGTGAAGATATGTATGTATGTGTATGTATGTAGTAAAAAGCGGTTATTTTAATCCAACAACTGACACTCCAATATAATATAAATTAACAATAGATTGGAAGTGGTCACACTCAATTTACTGCAGCTGATGTTGCACGTCACACGACACGAATTTGTCAGTTGTCAAATGTCATTTCTCGTTGCAAGTGCAGTGCTGAATTTTAATTTTAATAATTTGAAATTTCCTTTTTTTAAAATATTGTGGTACGTATAGATTTTCTACAGTTCCTATTCTGGGACTGAATAATTTAATTTCTTAACCTTAAAAATAGATACGTTTATTGTTTATATAGTCTTTCTCTTAAATACCTATGCCATATGGAATAGTAGGTTAATATTTATATTTTTAATTTAAAAACAAAAATGACTGACAAAATATAACTTATTGTGTTTCGAAATTATCGAATTAAAATATTAATCGAAATGTGATACAGTTTCCAACTTATAGTAAGTAACCTGAAAGCATAAAATAAGTAACTTCAATTTCATCATACTATGTTTGTATTAATCATCCAATCAAACTGTCATCTAGGACCTAATGTAATCAAAATTAAGTCATTAGAACCTTTCCTAATAAATTATTTTCATAAAAATTTTTTTTTGCAAAATTTAGTGAGATAATTTGAGACTGCTTAGTTTATTTTTTACTACCTTTTGACCATCACCTATAAAACTTATTGTGAAGTTTAGTTGATTAGTGTCCTTACTCCACCTATAAAACTTATTGTGAAGTTTAGTTGATTAGTGTCCTTACTCCAGCCATATCTACCTGCAAACAGTAACTTTTTCAGTTAAAATGAATTTTACAAATTCTACATCTCCTCTTATCTCTTTAATATTTACTTAGCTTTGTGTTTGGATTGTTTTTAGCATTAATTATGTTTAGTTGAGCTTCTGTTTGATGAGAGTAATAAATAATTCAAATGAAGAAGTTTCTTATAATTGAGAAAAATGAATATGACATACTATTTAAATACATTTTTTTTAACAGGCTTCATATACCTAAATATGCACATGTTTATTCTGATAGTAATCTAGTAGTAATTGACAATCTAAGTGCTTTTTATTTATGTTACTAATTCTTGTATAATGTTATATAAGTATAAATATCATCACCATTTATTTGTCAGTTGTTTTTTAGTAGAATATACATATAAGCTGAGTTGTACGTAATATTTGCCTAAATGTAAAACCCATAAGGAATACAATAAATAATAAATAAATATTTCTAGACAAGTTACACAAATTGAATCTAACTCCAAAGTAAGCAAATAACATGCTTGTGTTATGGGTATTATACTTAAATAGATACCAGAGTAAATTTAATAAACACCCAGACCCAGAAATGTGCAGACATTAGGTGTCTGCATTTCCGGGTTTATAATTGTATGCATGTAACAAATTACATGCTTGTGTTATGGGTATTATACTAAAATAGATACCAGAATAAATTTAATATACACCCAGATCCAGAAATGCAGACACCTAAAAGAATGATGAAAAGATAATATCAAAATTACTAAGAATATTTACCTCTTTTAAAGTCATAAATTGGAAATCACTTTCAACCATTTTGTAATTTAATATTAATAAATAAAACTTAAACTTAATAAAACCTAAACTTGACTATATTTTTATTTTATTATATGAATACGATTTGCCTTTTAAATCTTAATGTAAAAGAAAGTTGAATAAATTAGGTTATTATTTAAAGTATATACATTAGTCATTGCATAATAAATATAATATGTTAACAATTAAAAATTTAATTCTAATTAAATTTAATATTGAATGTGCTTACCTATAGGAAATTTTTGCGTGCCTCTTCAAAGCAATTTTGACCACATACTAAGTTATATTTAAAAATAATATTGTATTGCGAACTAGCCTTGTCTGTGGCAACATATTTACAAACCACAGCATGGAGTTTTTTTTATTCACATTTGTCAAGGCATTCTCTACTTTTGACAAGACTAAAATTAAATAGAAATTGATTTTTATGTATAAAAAATAAGAAAGATATTTCTTATTTTACAGGTAAACACTACAATGGATACTTACAAATCAGCAAGTGAAATCCGTCAAGGATACATTGATTTTTTTAAAAGCAAGGGCCATAAATATGTCCATTCTTCTTCAACCATCCCACTGGATGACCCTACACTATTATTTACAAATGCTGGAATGAATCAATTCAAGCCCATTTTTTTAGGATCTGTTGATCCTAATTCTGATATGGCTCAATATGTGAGGGTTGTCAACACACAAAAATGTATAAGAGCTGGTGGAAAACATAATGATTTGGATGATGTTGGAAAAGATGTTTATCACCACACATTTTTTGAAATGATGGGCAACTGGTCTTTTGGTGATTATTTCAAAAAGGAAGTATGTGCATGGGCTTGGGAACTGCTAACAGAAGTTTACAAATTACCAGGGGAAAGACTCTATGTAACTTATTTTGGAGGAGATGCATCAGCTGGCTTAGAACCAGATTTAGAATGCAAGGAAATATGGATGAAACTGGGTATTCCAGAGTCTCATGTCTTGCCAGGCAGCATGAAAGATAATTTTTGGGAAATGGGAGAAACTGGACCTTGTGGTCCATGTTCTGAACTGCATTTTGATAGGATTGGAGGCCGTGATGCAGCACATCTAGTTAACATGGATGATCCAGATGTTTTAGAAATTTGGAATCTTGTATTTATTCAATACAACAGGGAATCTGATGGTTCATTAAAATTACTTCCAAAAAAACATATAGATTGTGGTTTAGGTCTTGAAAGACTTGTTTCAGTCATTCAAAATAAAAGAGCCAACTATGACACTGACTTGTTTATGCCTATCTTTAAAGCTATTGAAAATGGAACTAAAATAAGACCATATACCGGTAAAGTAGGTTCTGAAGATGTAGATGGAATTGACATGGCATATCGTGTCTTGGCTGATCATGCACGAACATTGACTATTGCTTTGTCTGATGGGGGTTGTCCAGATAACACAGGTAGAGGTTATGTTTTACGAAGAATTTTAAGAAGAGCTGTTCGATATGCCTCTGAGAAGTTAAACGCAAAACCTGGGTTTTTTGCATCATTGGTTCATACTGTAACAGAAATATTAGGTGATGTCTTTCCTGAAATAAGGAAAGATCCAGCATCAATAATTCAAACTATAAATGAAGAAGAAATCCAATTTTTGAAGACACTCTCCAGGGGCAGAAACCTTTTGAATAGAACTATAGAAAAACTTGGCAATTCCAAATGTGTTCCTGGTGATATTGCATGGCGCATGTATGATACTTATGGCTTTCCAATAGATTTAACCCAGCTAATGTGTGAAGAAAAAGAATTGATTATTGATATGGATGCTTATGAAAAAGCTAAAAAAGAATCTCAGTTATCATCTCAAGGAAAGTCAGCAGGCCAAGAAGACCTACTTGCTCTGGATATTCATGCAATAAGTCATTTACAGAAAAGTGAGATACCAACAACAGATGATTCTCCTAAGTACAACTATACAGCTTCATCAAATAATAAAGATGCTGAGTACTCATTTTCTCCATGTATTGGCAAAGTACTTGCAATACGTTGGAACAAACAGTTTGTTGATGAAATTAGCAGTGGTAAAGAATGTGGTTTGATTCTAGATCGTACTAGTTTTTATGCAGAACAAGGTGGGCAAATATATGATGAAGGTTATATGCTTAAACTCAATGATGAAACTGTAGAATTTACAGTTAAAAATGTTCAAGTTAAAGGAGGTTATATTCTTCACGTAGGGAAAATTGAAGGAACTTTGAAAGTTGGTGATACACTGTCATTGCACATAGATACAGATAGAAGAAGATTAGTCATGAATAACCATACTGGAACACATATACTTAATAATGTTTTAAGAAAAGTATTGGGTAATGACTCTGACCAGCGGGGTTCACTTGTTATGCCAGATCGATTAAGATTTGACTTTACTAATAAAGGACCTATGACTGTAAAACAAATAAAAGATGCTGAAGATCAAATAAAAAATATTATAAATGAAAATAAACCAGTTTATGCTAAACATACAAGTTTAAGTGAAGCTAAAAAGATTCAAGGGCTACGTGCAATGTTTGATGAACACTATCCCGATCCTGTCCGTGTGGTGTCTGTTGGCGTGCCTGTAGAAGTATTAGAGAAAAATCCAGAAGGACAATCAGGGTACGAAACTTCAGTAGAATTTTGTGGAGGATCTCATTTACATCAGACTGGCCACATAGGAGAGTATGTCATTGTTAGTGAGGAAGGTATTGCAAAAGGTATTCGCCGTATTGTGGCCTTAACGGGACCAGAAGCCATCAAATCCATAAATAAAATGAGTATTTTGGAAAATGAGGTTAATTTACTTGCCAATCTTGTTAAAGAACAAAAAGACAATGCTAACCAAAAAGACATTGTTAAAAAAATTGTTGATCTTACTAATGATATTTCTCATGCACAAATATCATATTGGAAGAAGGAAGAACTGAGGTCATTATTAAAAGATTTAAAGAAGCAATTAGATGATAAAGAAAGAGCAGCAAAATCTATGACAATAAACTTAGTAATTGAGAAAGCAAAGGAAATATGCCTAAATGAAAAGCAATCTAATGTTATTGTTGAAGAATTGAAGGCATATAATAATACAAAAGCTTTGGATGGTGCCCTTAAACAAGTCAAACTTTTGTCTCCTGAAGCTGCAGCAATGTTCTTTTCAGTAGATGAGGATTCTAATAAGATCTTCTGCCTGGCTGCTGTTCCTAAGTCTCTCATTGAAAAGGGATTGAAAGCCTCTGAATGGGTTCAGTCTGTTGTGCCAGTGATGGGAGGTAAAGGTGGTGGAAAAGCGGAATCTGCCCAGGCGTCGGGTAATAATCCCCATTGCTTAGGAGAAGCACTCAAAATTGCCAGAGATTTTGCTACTTCTAAACTGTATTAAATTTTATTTTACACCTCTATTTATTTTTCAATGTGTATTCATACATAACATAAATATGATTGATGCTTTTGTTATTCATAAGTTATGTTATATTATTAAATTAAAATTCGTATTACAACGCTACTCATTTTTATGACCCCATAGCGAAATAATGATTTTTATAGTAAATAATCTTTATATTATGTATCCTCAATCAATTGAGCTGAAATTTGGCCTTGCACTACGTTTGGATGACCATGCATGATTAACTACATCATACAATGTTAGTCATTTTTCGAAGTCACAAAGGAGCGATAGTATGGCATGATTTTTATGTGTAAGAATAGTAAGTAGGCTGGGAATAGGCTACTTTTACCGCAATATCTAAACAGGTTAAAAGTAGCCAGGACTAAATACGAAGGCAACATCTACTAGATATTATTAGAAAATAGGGTATGTAGGTAGAACTAGAGACATATATACATACAAATAAATTGGAGTGTCTGTTTTGTTATAATAAAATAACCGCTTTTTACTATATGCAAATGAATGTATATACAGTACATATAACAAAATATCATTTTTTGCATGTTGTTTGTTCTGGCTTATCTCTGAAACAGCTGGACCGAGGTTGACGGGATTTTCACTGACATGAAATAAGGAGTAACTTGGGCTATTTTTATTTTTGACTTTTGTTTGCCAATGTTGTGACATCAAATTATACACATTGGCTCATCTATTAAAAAAAAAAACATTCTAAAATTATAAATGCGAAAGTCTCTGTCTCTTACTCTTACGCGGTTTAACCACTAAACCTATTTTGTTGAAATTTAATATACATATAGCTTAGATCCGTGTTTAAACATCTAGGCTAAAATAAAGACTAAAATAGGGTATCAATAATTGTATGATAATCCGTACCATTAAACGATGATGAAATAGTAGGTAGTAGGCAAGGAATAACTTGGGCTACTTTTATGTAAGATTTGTTAAATTCCACGCGGATCACGTCGCGGGCACGGCAAATCCACTTTATAAGCGTCACCATTATGTAGGTACCAATAGAATAGGTTTGCTGGAAGCAATATGGAAAAATATGCTTCACATTATAGAAGATGAAAAATTCAAAAAAATCCAAAATTATAAATCATCAGGGAAAGTAATTAATAGTCGTTATTCACAAGTGCCAAAAAGTAAAAACACATTGCTAGTAGTGAGGTGTCGACGGGTCTATTTTCTAGAAACTTCCATGTCTAAAAATTCATAGAACAAAACCCATTCCAGAAATATCTCGCTTTGTCAAATATCTCGCCACATGTGATAACGTCAATTGTTGATAACGGCTCATTGGTTGAAAAACTCCATAGTCCATAAAGTCCATACTAATATTATAAATGCGAAAGTATGTCTGTTGCTCTTTCACGGCTAAACAGTTGAATTAATTTTGATGAAATTTGATAAGTATATTTATAAGTAGGTAAGTACACTTGGTCGTGTTAATTTATAATTTTAATAATAAAAAATGTCATATATTTTATTTAATTGTTTTCTGCTTGAACATATTTTTGTTTCTCTTTTGACAATTATTTTTATATTTTATCATTCCAATATGCTCTCTTTTGGCTATAGCCAGTAGAGTTTGCATCACAATGCAACTTCTACAGTATATAGTTAAAAATCCGAGTTCAAACATAGGCTTGAAAAATCAACCCCCTAGAACTTTAATAGGGGATGAATGTTTATATGAAGATCGTTACTATTCTACGCTGCTCAAATCGAGGGCAAACAAAGAAAGAAAAGACTTTACAGATTAAAATATTTTATTGAACTTCATAGACGCGATTTTAAATATATTTCAAACAAAATATATCTTATATAACTGACATATTACACTAAAATATCTACATAATAAAATAATAATTGTTAAACAAATACTCATACAAGTTTTTGGTTGGTCTTTTGAAAAACGGCACTAATCCCGTTAGTGAACAATGCCTCTTAAAATTGTGGTGCATTTAAACTAAAATATAATAATTTACAATTTTTCTAATAAAATAGCCAACATTTCACTCCTGACCAAAACCTTCCGTTTCTTCTATTGCATAATTTAGTTTTTCACACAGTTGCTCGTAACTCTTGTAAGGCGGCAAATCCAGTCTATTAAAGCAAGTGTGAGACCGCGGCAGCCAGGTGTCTTTGCCAACCTGTTGACAAAAAAAATAATTTTGGCGCCATCGCGAGAAAAGACGGTCGAAGTTTTGTCATAACTATTGAATTTCGTGTTAATATTAAGCGAGTTTAGTAAATTTTGGTGGCATTTTGTACAATTTTGTTCAGTGAAAGTACACAAAGGAAATAACTAACGTGAAGGCCAAAACCTAAAGAAAGAAAGAAAGGGTTCCAGATATCTCCCGTATATTGTTGGCAAGTTTTATTAGTACAAAGAGAACATACCGGGACTGGCATGTCTATTATTGTGTGACAAAAGTCCCTAAAAGAATAATATACATATAGTTGTGTGGGACACCAGATAGGAACGAAGTTCCTTCGGCTAATGTAGAACCGGCACTATTCATGAGTATATACTATGCATTGGCGGGGTGGAGCGAGGAAGAAAGAGAAAGGTAGTATACACTACTCACTTGTGTATACAACTGTTGCGCCTGCGCACGTCTCATTTTATTCCACGGTTTTTTCTTACGGTTTTTACTATCAAATTTTTGTCAGTTCGGTCGCGCAAGCAAAATCCCTATCTCTTCATAGCCTGTCGTAAGGAACTTCGTTCCAAAAAAAGAGAGCTTAAAAAAAACCAGTCCGCTCCTTGATTCGCTTATTAGTTATTCAGTTCTCCCGTGGCATCTCGTTGAGATAATTACAAAATTTTCTACAAATCTATATATACAAACACATCGTCTTAGTTTCACTATTTATAACTCAAGAACGACTGAAGCTATTTTGCTACATAGCTTAGAACCAGGATATGGACATAAGATACTTTTTATCCCGTTCGACTGCGAGGAGTCCAGGTAAAACATCGTTTTATTTTTTACCATAAAAACTGAACAGGTGAGATGAAGTTCGCCGGAAGAGCTAGTAGTTACTATTAATACTTTTTTGGATCTTAATGAAGTGTCCTCTAGTTATTCGAAAACGAGCTAAAGATTTATCTTTTTATGTACAGTCGTTTTGGGTAACTTTGAATCACTGTGTAACTTTGAACAAAATAAAAAAAAGATTTATGAATTTATTTCTGTAATGTTTTAGTTCTTTCAATATCGTTGTTGTTAAAAACGGAACGCTAAAATTATAAGTAGCAATCATAAAAGTAAAAAGTAAACTGTGAATGTTAAAGTTTGTAAAATAGCGCCTTTTTCCCTAGTGAAGTTTTAGCAAGTGTTTGTTGCTGCGATTAGGAATTGCAATTAAGTAGATAAAACTTATTGTAAAGAGGTATGTTTTGATGTTTAACATGTAGCCCAATTATTATTATTTTCAAATTTATTATCTGTATTTAATGGTAATATTGTGTAGAATTGATAAAGTTTTGAAGATGATTAAAATCGAAGTAGTTTGGGTAACTTTGAATGGTTAAAAGTTACCCGGGTCATAAAAAATATTACATTGGGTAACATTGAATATGATCATAGTGTAACTCAGTTCTGATAAAAAAAATTGGGCCATTTTCAGGCTTACAACTGCCTGAATGAATATATAGAACACCCGTCTTGCCCTTCCAAAAATGAAATATGTCGAAATGATGAGTCTAACGTATCCTAAAAAAACAACAAATATCAAGAAAAGGCGGCCATATTGATATTGAAGATGACATTTTGTTTACAGAATGAGGTAAATGACTTTTTCAAAAAGAAAAATTTCTTAGATTTTATTAAAATTTATGATTTTGATCTCATTCGATAGCCTAATAAATGTACAATTTATTGTGTTAAACACTACTTTCTTAGTTTATTGTGGTTTAATAAATAACTATAAAAAATACTTATTTTTTTACATCAAAGCGGCTACATCGATTCAAATGGCAAGACTGAGCTATCTATTAAGAAAATGTATGGCAAATAAATGCTTAACGTTGGTCGATGAGCTTTTAACGTATGACGATGATCTCTTAACGTAAGACGATGACTACTTAACGTTGGTCAATGATCTATTAACGTAAGACGATGATCACTTAACGTAAGACGATGATTGCTTAACGTAAGACGATGATTACTTAACGTAAGACAATGACTACTTAACGTGAGACGACGATAACTCAACTTAAGACGATGATCGCTTAACGTAAGACGATGATTACTTAACGTAAGACGATGATTACTTAACGTTAGTCGATGATTACTCTACATAAGACGGTGATTACTTAACGTTAGTCGATGATTACTCTACATAAGATGATGATTACTTAACAAGATGTAATCATTTAACATTAGATGATGATTACTTAACATACGACGATAAGACTTACTTACTTTATTATCATTTGTTTTGAAATACACAAAAACATACCTTTTCGATACAAAATCTCTGTGGCCCGTTCGATCCCATCAGTTCCGCAAACCCGCCGACGGGCACGCGACATGTGCCTGTCACAAATTGAAGTAGCCTCGCTCGCTTTTCGTTGTCCATTTGTCGCACAAACTAGAAAAGCAACATTATGAATATACTTAAAGTACTTCAAACTTACAATAACATAACAATATAACTAGTTATTCCCATGTGTTGGTCCGGGTTTGACTGCGAATAGAACATTTGATTTTCTGCCAGGCAAATTATATGTGTTATCCGCTCCCTTAAAGATCAATTTTATACTCCTATAATAAGTGTCAACTTTCTAATCACAGTAAATAGTAATATACGCAATTGCAAAATAAATAGATTGCCTGTCGTCGTATTCATGATTCATTGTAGAATACATATTAATGAATATTGAGAAAATTACAAATTATATGCGTGTGTTATGGGTGTCAGTTAACAATTCTAATAGGTACATAGAAATACTTAAATAAACATCTAAGAACCCAAGTCTCCCGGTTGGTAGGTGTAGTTAAACGTGATAGGGGCTAGCTTTATACTAATACTTAAATAGACATCTAAGAACTAAAGTCTCCCGGTTGGTCGGTGTAGTAAAGCGTGAAACGGGATAGCTTTATACTAATACTTAAATAGACATCTAAGAACCCAAGTCTTCGGTTTTGGTTTTCGGAACTATTAATCGTCTTTTAAGAAATATACGGCAATGCCATGTCGTTTATAAAAAGTAAATGTAAAGTATTTTCACATATCAATGAAGAGGTAGACTGAGGTACAACCAAGTCACCATCGAGTAGCCGAAAACACTAAGTCCCACAGTATGATAGGTGGCAAGCCTATCGCCAACCGGGCACATATCTAAATTAATCCCGAGCAACATTTTTTAAACAGAAAATTGGAAAAACCAAATTTTGTTTTTGTTGCCTGACACGGGAATTGAACCCGGGACCTCAAGTCAAGTCCAACACCTGGACTGCTAGACCACAGAGGCGATTTCGTCATTGATGTCGTTTGTCTCTGATATATTTAGTATTGATGTGGAATATCTAATGCATCTACAGGATTCCTATTTCCAGCCCAACACTGACCTGCCAGAACCACACGACCTGCTTGCTCGTGCGGGTGTAGTGCCTGTAGATGGTGTTGCGTTGCCAATCGTCCACATCCACCTCCTGCATGCCGCATAACATTAGCTCCAGTTCACGTTCATCAAAATATTTGAGCCATTCCAATGGAACCACCTGAGACACAGTAAACATATATAAAAAAAACAAGTCTTTATTTATTACTATTTTTTATACAATTTATATGATTAAAGGAGTGTGATTTTAATTTTAAGCACAGGCTGACATTTCTCGATCAGATCAATCGGATATTATTCGAGGATGTCAAGAGTCTCCGAAACCAGCGTGTTTGTATGAAGAGGGTAATGAATGTGAAGGAAGTAAGACAGGTTTTCAGGATCGTGAGGTCTGGCCTTCGAAACTCGATACCCCGTAAGGGACTTGGCGTGAAGATATGTATGTAGTACAAGTACTTGTATTAGGAAGCGCCGATCTTCCATTTCTATACTTATAAGTTACTAGCAGTTTGTCCGCGACTTCGTCAGCGTAGAATAGGTACGATTTCATACAAACTTTCATCTACTATTAAAATCCTTTGGGGGTTGATTTCTTCAAAGAAGTCTGTGTTTGTATGCGGATATTTAGCTAATCCAATTTCATCAAAACCGGTTTAACCGTGAAAGAGCAACAGACTTTCATTTATATAATACTAACTTCCACTCGCGGCTTCACTCGCGTACCTAGTTATATTTTCTATAATTGTAAAATAACATATTACATAAAAAATAGAATACGTGTTATTCTGGTGTATAAGCTATGTTTGCGTTAAGTATCACCTAAATCCGTTCAGCAATGATTGCGTGAACGAGTTACATACATCCATACATTCTAACAAGCTTTCACATTTATAATATAAGTAGGATCAAAAAACTATGGATTTTTTCCCGCGTCGGTCCGGGTGACCTTTGTAGAAGACCTCTCCTTCCTGCCTAGAGTCATCCTGCCTCGTAAGAGGCGAGCATGTGTCTAGCAGGTCACTACCAGAAAGAACACTGGGGGAACAATGCTTTGCACAAAATTGTACGGGTAGGGATCCACCGTTTTAGCTACCTCTGCCACTATAATGGTAGTGTTTGACACTGTCATTTTTTGGTCTGCCAGGTAGGGTAGCCAGTTGACCTTTAGCGTAGTGCCTGGCCACAGGACTGCAACGCATCAATGACATATAAGGCATTTAAAGGTTATGATTGTCTATCACCATCAGGAGAACCGTGACGCTGGTTTCTCCCCTAATAAACAATCGCAGGTTATATATTATAATAGGGTAAGTATGCACTAGGATAAAATAATAAAAATAAAGATTTATCAATTTAGAATGGAGTGGATAAAATTATTTTAATATTTTGATTAATAAATCAAATACATACATAGTTGAAATATATAAAAATACTTTTTATTTTTCAATTATAAGCAAAAAAAGTGTGAATTCTTGTTGCTATGAAAAAAATAGATATGTAAAATTTAAATTCTTCCGAAGATGTGTTAGTATGATAGAGGCGACAAAATTACTGACATAGGAGAATTTTTACTAAACCATTGGTTTATCACTATATATACATAATTACATACCTCATTAAAGCCATCTAGGAATGCATTAGTTTGTTCTTCAATTCCACGCGTCATTCTCCACTGAGTTACCAATTGTAAATACTGTTCTTTGTTCGCCTGCAAATATACAATATTATAAAAATAAATAATGAAAATTATAAAAATCTAAGAAAATTATAAAAGAAATGTCTACATAAAAATGTTATTTTTTTAAATTTCATTTCGTTTTCGTTTCTGAATGACATATAAAACTTATCTCCTAATATAAATTCGGTAGGGCAAACGAGATATACAGCCATACAAATAACAGTAAAGTACACAGGTAGACCGCCTCGTTGGTCGAGTGGTTAGCGTACACGCCTAACTACATCGACCAACCGCAAGGCTCGGGTTCGATTCCCGACGGGGGCAGGCATTTGTGTGAAGAAACTCACGCCGCCTAGAGACACCAAAGGTGATAATGGTGCGTTGCCAACCTGAGGCCGGGATGTTAGGTCTCGAGCAAAAGTAAGTTTACCGGCTACCTTACCCTTCAAACCAGAACACGTCATGACGTTATGGCGGCAGGAATAGGTAAGGCGGTGGTACCAATCCGGGCGAGTCGCTGCGAAACTCTACCACCTAGTCAAATGTCACGGTGTTAGTGACGGTAAGCACTTGCTCGCCTTTTACAAGCTGCCTGGCAGGAAGGCAGAAGTTAGGCCTTAGAGTCTGTTTATTAATAAAAGGACTAAAGTAAACAACATTAAGTTAAAATCTTAAAAAAGAAATCTGTTTAAATAGTAGGAGATTTTGTAGTTTGCAAAATTTCTCATAATAGACCAGTGTGTGTTACCGGTAATGACATATGGAACTGAGACTTGGCCGTTAAATGTGGGCCTCTTAAATAAGTTCAGAGTCACTCAGCGTGCTATGGAGAGAGCTATGCTCGGTGTTTTTCTGCGAGATATGATCCGTAATTCGGTGATCCGCAAGAGAACGAGAGTAACCGACATAGTTCAGAGAGTCAGCAAGCTGAAGTGGCAATGGGCAGGCCACATTGCTTCGCAGAACCGACAACCGCTGGGGAAGAAAGGTTCTCGAGTGGCGGCCCCGCACCGAAAGACGTAGTGTTGGACGACCTCCCACCCGGTGGACTGATGACCTGGTCAAAGTTGCGGGGAGTCGCTGGATACAAGCGGCTGGTGACCGTGACTCGTAGCGCTCTTTAGGGTAGGCCTATGTCCAGCAGTGGACATCCTCTGGCTAATAATGATGATGATAAATATTTCTCATAAACGTCCATCCAAATTGACTTAACATCTAGGTCACTTGGCAGCGACGCTACAATAACTTCTGTGGTATCTGCAGGCCACGATTGTCACTTACTATCAGGAGACCCATGTGTTTGTTAAGCTCACAACCACACACACATACATACATATCTTCACGCCAAGTCCTTTACGGGGTTGGCAGAGAGTATCGAGTGCCAGACTTCACGATCCTGACAAACCTGTCTAGGTTCTTTCACATTCATTACCCTTTTCATACAAACACACTGGTTTCGGAGACTCTTAACACCACACTCGGATAACATCGAGTGCTCTGATCATGGAATGTCAACCTTGGTCTCCCCTGGTACCATCTCTCCATCCACATTCGCATTGCATATCTACTTTGTCCATCTTTCATCTGTCATTCCTTCCACATGACCAAACCAACGGAGCTGATCGCTCACATATATATTTTTAATTCACTCACCTCAGTCACTCGTTCCTTGTCACCTGATGGTTTCAGTTCGTGGTGTATCACCTGCCCGAGCACCTCGAAGTCCACACTGAACCACATCTCAAGCCCGCACTCATCTATATCGTTGTCTCTGACCCACACCAACGAATTATAGAACTCTGGATCGATGGACTCGATATCTTTCATCGTCAACTTCTTATTCAACATTCTTTTGTAGAAGGGCATCGTGAATCCAGAATATATAAACCTGCCATGGTACAGTGCCATTGCAATAAATCTCCCTGAAAAAAAATTAAAATGTTTTTTATGATATTGAAAGGCAAACAAGCAGACGGATTTCCTGATGGTAAGAAATTCCCGCCGCCTATAGACACCAAAGGTGGTAATGGTGCGTTGCCCACCTGAGTTCGGGATGTTAGACCTCGGGCAAAAGTAAGTTTACCGGCTACCTTACCCTCCGAACCGGAACACGTCATGACGTTATGGTGTATGGTGACGTTGGTGGCGAAGCGACCGGTAACTTGCATCGGTAAAGTAGGTACTGCATTAACGATTATGGGACTTAGGGTAATTCAACGGAAGTTGAGGAGTCCGTTAACATTTTTTACAGTTAACTTAAAAGTTAATCCGTTACTCGAAATGTTAACGTCGTTAATTAACGGATTAACAAGTTAATGCCCAGCTTTGACTATAAGAGGGAATGAAAGGTTTTACGAAAATCGTAACTTCCAAGCAGACGAAGTCGCGTGTAAACCAGTGGTATATTATAAAAAGACTTACCTATAAACTTGAAATACAATAAGTGATCAGGGTTCACATAACTGGCTGGATTTATTTGAAGGCTGTAGTTATTTTTGTTAGCATACTCGAAGAGACAGTACATAGGGTTGAGGACTTCGTGTGAGAGCAAGAAGAACCATTCTCGACTGACTCCACCGTAGTCCAAGCCTTCTTCTCCGCGGAATATTATATACAATCTTCGTCTTAGTTCGTAGGCCGGTAATCTCATTATCTGCGAATATGTCACATCATTAGTATGTAAAAAGGTATCTTTACGCCCATACCCCTGAAGAGGTAGACAGAGGCACACACAACTAGCCGAAGACAGTAAGCCCACAATGTGATATGTGGCAAGCCTATCACCAACCAGGCACATATGGAATCCCCGACAACGTTGTTTTTATTAAAACAATGAAAAATACATTTTCTTCTTGTTGCCCGAT
Organism: Calephelis nemesis; assembly: GCA_002245505.1. Taxonomy (NCBI): domain Eukaryota; kingdom Metazoa; phylum Arthropoda; class Insecta; order Lepidoptera; family Riodinidae; genus Calephelis; species Calephelis nemesis. Next base: position 25,892 of record NJDD01001554.1, on the reverse strand, counting down.
CCGAATATCGAACTCGGGATCTCATGAATCTTAATATATCTAATGTTTTTATGGGATAAGACAACGTTGTTCATTGCAGACGGCTCTCTGGATGACAAGAGATAATAGTGCTTTACACGCCTTCCATATCCATAGAGATATAGGCTATCCTGGGGTCGGGATGTTACACCAAATCTGTCGGCTGCGTTACCCTTTAGACCGGTAAATAAGTGTCATTTTATAGTTTATATAGAAAGTCGCTTCATCTATCCCTATGTCCTTTTGTATGCTTAAATATTTCAAACAGCGCGACGGATTTTGATGAAGTTTCTTTAAATAGATAAAGTGATTAAAGAGGAAGGTTTATATGTATGTTTCATAACCGTGCGAAGTCGGGGCGGGCCGCTAGTATCTGATAAAATAAATTGAAAAGAAAAACAACTAACTTGATGATAAGAATCTTCGAACAAAGTTTGTCTGGACAACGTGATCTTGATGTGACTGGGTAATGCATTGCTCTGGCAGAGATACCGGAACTGGCTGAGTTTCCACCGGAAGGAGCGTTCGTACGCGCGCGGGACTCCGTACGCGCCCTGGGGACCCTTGGGGGCTCCGGGCCGGGGGTCTTGGAATGTAGTAGTGCGGGTGTTGTGATCCACAAAGTATCTCGTGCCTTCTTCTGTGAACCGTATCTCCCAACCGGGCGGTAGTGCTTCCTCTAAAGCACTTATTTCTTGACCCTGTAATAGTATTAAACATTTTTTGTCTGAGTGAAAGATGTGCCTGTTGTTAGATTCTAATTACTGTTGTTATTAAGTAGCAGGTTTTTCATTATAGAAAGTGATGCAACAGAAGTCACATAAGAGATGCAGAAATAGAATCAGTTACTTTTGAATTTTGATTTCACTGAAATTGAAATTGGATATATCGTTTTAGGTACTCTTGAACACACTACTAGATTATTAACATTTACTTACTATTATTAACAATTCAACGAATCCGAACATAAATTATTTCTTGTTTACTAAATATTTACAATTCGCTAGCAGTGTGTTCAAGATTCAACAATCTTTGCATTTAGTTAGAGGAAACAATGAATTAATTTATCAGGCTTGTTGAATGTTAATAATTTGCTAATAATATGTTCAAGAATACCTAAAATGACACTACATTATACAGTTTTTTTTACAAGAAACTTGTCTTATTATAAAAAAGCAATGCTCTTTCAAAAAGCTCTTTCATTTGATACCCATATATCGCGTGTTGTACAAAAGTGTAGTGTACCTGTGTGCGGGGGTCCTCCCACTGCGTGGTCCGGTTCTTGTGGTTGACGTAGTAGACCCGCCCGTCGGGCTGCACGC
>NJDD01001554.1:0-18959 GCA_002245505.1 Calephelis nemesis | reverse complement strand
CGTCGCGCCCGCACCCGCGCCCGCACCCGCACCCGCACCCGTCGCCACTCCGTTACTTAACGGTGGTGGCCCCGGCGGCGGCTGAATAAGATCAGCTTCAATTACATTTTTTAAATTTTTGAAGAGTATACATATTTGAAATGCTTTAATAAGGAGAGGTAATTAAAAAAAAACGCATAGTAACATAATTAAACGCAGTAAAGCTGCAAAAACAGCCTCCGACTATTTCACTAGATGCTCATTATTGATGATGTCTCCAACAGTCAGTTCAGTCAAAGAAAAAATATTGCACTAATAAGTACCACTAGTTGGATCATTATAAAATTGATAAACTTAATATGGGGCATTTCACGTGAAGCGGACAGGGAAAAAACTGAGGTTCTGAAAATCAACCATATTCGGCCTATTTGTACTTCTAGCAGTTATGAATGACTACACAAAATATTTTTTTTAAATATTCTCACCAACTTATAGGTTTCTAAAGAATTGTTGTGATTTTATATTACAATTTTTTTAAGTATTTTTTTGAATATAAACAATTTACTATAAAATATTTTACATAGCGGTACGCATTAGAAATGTACTGTTTGTTTGTTTATTGTTATTTTTTGCCTGTTCAAAACCGGAAGTAACTTTTTAAATCAGAATTACAGTCACTTCGACCAATTTTATTTTCCTTTTTTTTTCTTTTAAAATATAGCTTAAAGGATAAAAAAAGTACACAACAAAATTTAAAATGGGATCTCTATTAGTTTACGCATTACATCAAATAATATACACCCGCGACGCAAGAGACGTCATACATAGCGCTTTCCTAGATTGGTTAGTGTGCCTCAAAATAAAATGGCTCAATTGAGAACCTTTTGCATTTTTCCTGTTTTATGAGTCAGTTAAAAATAGCGGGATTTCCAACCCAACTTCAGTTGGACTATTATATTAAAATAGGGCCGAGGAATTCATTATATTAATCCAATTATCGCTATCCAAAGTTTCATCTATTTTTTTGTAAATATTAAAATCAATTCAGCAATTTTGCCGTCTAACTGAACATACTCTTTCTCTTTTCTAATTTCACCTCAGATAAATAGTAGGAATACGTTATTGTGTTTACAGTTATATCTGCGCTTCGTCAAATCCTGGGAAATTAAACTGTATAGCAAGTTATGGAAACCTCTAACAGAAATTTTTTTCGAAATCTTAGAAACACAGATCTCGTCTTTGAGGTCTAACCGCCCGTCTTCGGCTTTACTTCTTGAGATCTTGGGTTCTATTTCCGGTTTGGGCAACAAATAAAAAATGTGAAGTTTCAATTTTCTACTAAAAGTAACGTTGCCACTTGCCCGGGATTGGATAAGTGCCCGGTTCGCTACAGGATAGTCATCTACCACATTGTGGGACTCAATGTCTTTGCTTAGTCGTGAGTGCTCTGGTTGTGCAGTTAGGTAGAACTAACCCTTCGGGGATATCTTCAGAAACTCACATTTAGAAATTGTAGCAACAAAATTAAACTCTTCAGCTTTTTAATATTAGTATGAACCGATTCTGTGATAAATTTGACCTTGCATCGAAAAATATGGGAGAATATCCTGGCATAATGATGTGTCTACCTTCTCCAAACGACGTCATTTAAAAACAATTATTGCATTTGCGCATACTGCTTAAAAATCTTAAGAGATTCATCAGAATGGCACAATAAAAGAGACTTGGTTCACCAATCAAAAGTAATAATACATTACCATTAACACAACCCTGCGTTTGATCTTTGAATTTTAAGAGATCACAATGCTGACAAATTTTATCATTTTTCCAATTAATATCAAAGGAGGACTTGTATACTGTAACATATGGTCATAATAAAATCCTGCATTAACAAAAACATTCCTATTAAACCTTCAGAAAATGATTCTACTTTGAGCTTGACGCCGAGCGCTAGCTGATCTTCTCCCTTGCATCTGTGTAATATCTCCAAATCCCTCAAAGACACTTAACGGTCAGCCTGTTCCGCAAGTCTGTTGAGTCTGAGTATGGAGTGACCATTGTCGAATGCTAGCAAGTGATCATAATCCACAAAAACACTATTCTTGTCTACATTTTTTTTAGAGTTTCCCCAGGATTTCATCATCAGATCCAGAACTGGTGACCATGGGACCAACTCTTTTCACCCATTCTCGCCATGACCGCCTCGTTGGTCGAGTGGCTAGCGTACACGCCTAACTACATCGACTAATCGCGAGGCTCGGGTTCGATTCCCGACGGGGGCAGGCATTTGTGTGATGAACATTTAGATGTCTGCATTTCCGGGTCTGGGTGTTTATTAAATTTATTCTGGTATCTATATAAGTATTTATATGTATTAGTATCGTTGACTAACACCAATAACACAAGCATATAATTTGCTTACTTTGGAGTTAGATATAATTTGTGTGATTTGTCCAGGGATATTTATTTATTATTATTTATTCTCTCTCATTTTTTAGTGACAAAAAGTAGCCTATATTCTTTCGTTTATCATAAAGTGTTTAAATACAAAGTTTCACTGTTACAGTTTTAAAAATGACGAATTTACATATGAACAGTCATCCCCTCTTTTTACCCATTCTCCCTCATTTTTTGCGATAAAAAATAGCGTATGTTCTTTTGTTTATCATAAAGTGTCTAAATACAAAGTTTCACTGTTACAGCTTTAAAAATGACGAATTTCCATATGAACATCCATCCCCTCTTTTTACCCATTCTCCCTTATTTTTGCAATAAAAATATGCTATATTGTTCGTCAGGGTCTATTCTATCTCAGTACCAAATTTCATCAAAATCGGTTAACTGGTTTAGGCGTGAAAGCGTAACAGACAAAAAGGGTTACTTTCGCATTTATAATATTAAGTAGGGAGTAGAGTTTTTTAACCAATTTTGCTACTATGTGTATCATAATTTCTTTGTGTGTTTTTCCTTAGTGATAAACTGATGTACGTGGTTCGTTGTTATGGATTTATGGTAAAAATTACTGTTAAATATTTTTTTACGCAAGTTGTGCCACCCCCGTTAACCCTCATAGGGGTTGATTGTCAAAAAACGCTTAGATATGTATCTCATAATTTGTATTGCAGAGCATTATGTTAGTGTCACGCAAAATATTACAATAGAATTAAAATTCCCATAAAAACTTAGCCGTCCCCCCCCCCAATGAATTTCAAAAAACCCTGAAATATTTGTTTCATCATTTGTACTAAAAAGCATTAATTCAAAGTTTCATGAAAAATGTGAAATAAAAATATTTTTCTCATACAAATTTTGCCACCCCTTTTAACCCTTTAAGGGCCATTTGCACGTTCCTACTTCCTGGGTTAAATATTTAACTCCGGTTTAGTCTCTTACTTGGGTTAAATCTCTTTGTATTTGACAGATTAACTCATTATTAAATTTAACCCAGAAATGTGCAATCGGCCCTAAGGGGTTGAATTTTCAAAAAATAATATGCCTATGTCCTTCTTATGAATGCAAACTATCTACATACCAAATTTCAGCAAAATTGGTTGGGTGGTTTAGGCTAAAAAAGTTAACAGACAGACAGAAAGACAGAGTTACTTTCGCATTTATAATATTAGTGTGGATTAGTGGTAAACTACATAATATGCTCTTAATAATGTGCAACAGTTTTTCCAATCAATTTTAGCTTTAAAATTTTTAAGAAAGGCAAATTTATTTGAACTAGTGGTCGCCCATCGGTCGAAATTCGACCATAATACATTTTAATACCTTGTTGATAAGAACGCTATATTCATTTCTCAAGATCAACTACTTTGTTTTCAAACTTTTGAAACTTTTCAAAATCTGGGATCTTTTATCGTTATCATCAATATATTTGTTTGTGTGTGTCAAATGCATGGTAATGTGGGTAATGTTTTAATTATTTAATATCAGCGTTCTGCATTTCTCCTACACAAAAATTATAAGTGTGCCAATTTTTATGCTCCTGTGTCCGTACAATTTTCGTAAAAAGGGGTCCAAAGTTTTGACATCACATATTAGTGTATAGATGACTTGAATGAATGTATAGATTGGCCGACGGGTTAGCATACGCGTCAAAATGCACCGACGAATCACGAACCTCAGTTCAATTTCTGCAGGTACAGATATTTGTCTATGAACATGGATGTCTGTATTTGGAGATCTGGCTATTTATTCAATTTGTACTCGTGTTTCTAAAAGTGTGATTGACTTACGCCTATAGCATTTAATTTGTTTACTTTAGGGTTAAATTGGTTTATGTAATTTGTTGAGAGATATTTTTTCATTTCCAAAGCAAGTACATGAGGTAAAATGCTAGTTTATCCTTTGTCCTTATCATTGGCGGAATCACCGTTACCTCGTTCGAACCCAAAAAACCCAAACATTGAATTGAATTCACAATATTCAATGTCTCTTTATCAAATTAATTTACTAAATGCCTTTTTGTTTGTCCCCACTTTTTTTTATGAAAAATGCAATCATATGGTAGCACAGTGAAACCTTATGAAAGTGGAAACTAATTCTGTTGTCTATTACTAAAAAAACTATTGTCTATTACCTACATGGATCTAACAATAATTATTAACTACATGGAATATGAAACTAAAAGTCAGTTGCCAGGGCGACATTGGCTTGTACTTAATAAACAGTCAAGTACTCCAATTGTACTCTGTATAATAACTATAGTATTAGTCTATAATATAGAGTATAATGTCAACTTAAATTAACTCATTATTGATAAAATGGAAAAAGTCTAAAGGGCGTAGGATTTTTAAAAATGTTTTTTTCTTTTGCAAATGCATTGGACTGATATAAATACGATAAAAGTGCTTAGGTTAGTATTTTATTAACCAACTATGACCAAAAAAAAGGAGTTTCGTTTCTTAACTGACTTAAAAATTTATTTGTTTATTTGAAAGATCTTACTTTGGAGGTGGTCCAAAAGTCTAGATTGCAAAATACTGTATTTTGTGTACTTAGATTATATATGAAAGCGAAATCGGTATTTTGTTTTTACCTTCCTCTTCAATAATTTTATCTATTACAAAAATTGGTAGTTTACGGTAGACAGGGCTAAATTTATTATCATTTTAAAATTATTTGTAAGTTATAACTCAAATTATAATAAGAATAAAACTATTTGTTCGTATGAATATTAAAACATCGTGTATATAATTAGTTATTTTATACTTATAAAAATATTAAATTATTTGCACACCACAATGTGGTAGAATATGTTGGAAAGCTTAAATAATTTTGTAACAACCTTAACACACATATTCCGCAAATAAATATGTTTTCTTTTTCTTTTTTTCTTTAAAAAAAAACGCATCAAAATTCATTGCATAGTTTAAAATATTCAAGCTTACAAAAGGACATAGGGACAGAGAAAGCAACTTTTTTTATACTATATAATGAATAATAGTGTTCACATTTTCCAAAAGCCTCCCTTTATCTTAATTAAAGTTTAGATGGAAGCCACCTTATTAACTATGTTAATCCTCAAGTCAAAACCCTTTGGAAATACTATTAATATACTATAAAAAAAAGAATAACAGAAAAAGATCATACCCTTAGTGTTTGCGGTCGTCCCATTGATCTCATTGTTTCAACATTATTTCGTAACCTGATTCTAGCTCGAACTCCATCATTTAATGGACTCCGAGAGTTAGGAGCCTCACCAAGTACTTCATGAGATTGACTTAAAATAGCAGGGTCAATCCTTAAGCCATCTAATATAAGCACCAATTCCGCAGCTTTTACTTCTGTATTTGAACTATTATTATCTTGAGACACAGTCTTCATTAAATCTATAAATTGAATAATTAATGTAGCTTTAAACTTCATGTTTTAATGTTTTAATAAAATGATTAATTTACATTCTGTTGGTTAGAAATCACATTAACTAAAATTCCTTTAATTAATTACTTTTCTTTATACAATGTTTCTTTTAATGATAATTATTGTTTAATTTAACCATACACATATTATAAAATACAAATTATAATTTAAAATGAAGCAACACACATTAATATTTATTTTGACAGTCTCATTGGTCTAGTTTACTTAGAAAATAATCTTAGCCGTACACATGTAATAGTATTATTTTTAAACAGTAAGTGTTAGTAAGAAATGTTCAATACATACCTATAGTTAATTCCACATTCTCACATTTGCCATTGAAATATAACAGAATTTTCAGAAGATTTAATCTTTTCTCCCCAATAATATGATCTTTCCTAAAACTATGGTGGTCTGCCAATCTTAATAAAATCTGTGAAAGTGGAGTGACCAGCACCGTAAAGTCTTCTTTCCATTTCGGATGTAATGTGTTTTTTATTACTTCAGTCCTTCTTGAGATTTTGTCATCTATTACCACTTGTAAGTATGGATTTGGTTTAAATAGGCCAGAGTTTCTTATACTGGCAGATTCAACTGAAATGGCAATATTAAAGTGAAGCACTATAAAAAAAACATTTTGAAATAATACAAATTTCTAAAGACTATTTATTTGCATTCATTTTTTACTACACATTATTACTATGTATCAAAAATGTGATTTTATCATAAATAATCAACTTTTTTTATAGTAGGAATAATGAGATTAACATCTATCTATCCATCTGGATTTGAGAAATACAGATTATCTATCCACACAAAATAGGTTAATGGTGTAAATCCTGGGACATTGCCTTTATTTCCCGACTACAAATACCAATTATAACAAGTAAATAAAAGCTTAAGATCTCTAGAATCTAGTAAATAAAACCTAGGTACCACTTTTAAACTCATCAATATGCTTGCTACCTGTCATATGGCAAATAATAACAAGTAAACAAACAAAGATGAAATAAATCAAACATTCAATCCTACTAGAGGCTATTCATTGCCTACTATATTTAGCATTGAAAGCATTATATTTAAGAACATACACATAAATTATTTTCTTAAAGAATACAACACAATGTAAGATTACTTACCTGTTAAACTGAGTTGATGATATGTTGAAAGTGAAATAGGTGCAGTGAGCGAGGGAATACTTTCTGACATGGTGATTAAATTATTTTATCATAGTGCTTAAATTTTGAAAACAAATATTCTTCCTATCACCATTGCTGTTTCATTTGTAACTATAAAATAAAAAATAAATATCAAATGTAGAAGTAGAGATGTGTGATTTATACCCAAATAATTGTTTTGCACTGTTATTATTATTCCAATTAATTTATTGTTTTCCTGTTATGGGTTGGCTGGAAGAAATTCCTATCATTACAGATAAGCTCAACTTTGTACATTGTTTTATTTACTTTTAAGTAAGTATATTTTGTAATATGTGTAGTGTGCAATAAATAAAAAGTTAATTATAATTATTGCAAAATACATCTAGTGTCATTGCATGTTTATATCACTTTTATCATGGTCATGTATATGGTGTGATTGACCCATAATGCAAATTTAATCTATTCATAATCATTCTTTTAAATAAAAATAGGTATTAAATTGACATTCTTAATTAAAGGTAATAACTATTTATAATGTGGTAGCAGTTAATTGGAGCATATGTCTGTAAGCTATTATTTTATATTTATTATTACTATATTTATATGACATTGTATACTTATTTTATATCAGGAAATCTACAGAAATGTTAATTTACATTTAATCTATCATAAGGGCAGTATTTTATAAGAAATTGGGAACTTAATGACAGATTAAAATATACTTAATTGAAAAACAAAGATAATTGTTTTCACTTCTAATTTGATAAATTTGAAACAAATTAATTATATCTACACTAACTTCTAAACTAATATTTAGAAACTCAGTTATAACTTTACAGTTACAATTTCATGTATAAATTAGTTGATAAAAATAAATTACATGTGTTAGAAGCTAAACAATTTACTCTTGTAATAACTAGTTTATTATCTGATGTTACTTTCTACACACAACTACATACTGGGAAAAACTATAACACTAGATATATGCCCATGGCTTTCCCTCTCATTCATAATTGACTTTTTAATATTTCCTACCAGCCTTCCTTCAATACAATTCAATTTCAAATTGAATCAATAGTCTTGTAGTCATATGAAAGCAAAACAGAACCTTATGTAGTAAGACAATGAGAGATACTTTTACATTTGTAATATTGGTGTCAATTAACTTTAAAAATAGTGTTATTAGAACTCCATTATCTGGCATATTTTGTATTTTAAATTCAATGGATTTCTTGCAATCAAATTATCATTTCTTATCTTGATCACTCTAATAAATTTACACAGCTTTTTAACAAAAACTCTAAATAAAATTCAAGTCATCTAAGCATAGAATTAAAGACAATTAAAGTAATTAAAGATAAATTAGATCATTGTTAAAATCATGATATATTGGGACTGAGAAAAATAAACATAACTTCATAATTATGTCCTATAAATCATTGTTAATCATAAATATAAATATTAATGTTAAGCAAAAATATTAGATTTCCACTCAAGAAGATTCAATCAAAATGATATTGTTATTATCAAGTCTTAATAATTTAATATTTTAAGACATATGTAACAAAAATTGTAATTACACATAAAAGTATTTTTTTTTATTATGTACAAAGGATATACTTATCTCTAGTTCAAGAGATTTCTTCTAAGCACCAGGTAGAAGGAATTAGGACTTAGCATACTATCAATTAACTTCCGTATTTACAATAAACATACACAAAAGGTACTAGTCCATGTGAGATTAAGCTACAACAGGACAATAGTCTTTCAAAGTTTATGTTCCTTTCAAAAGTATCCAGTTTTGTTGAGAATAAGTTTCTTTGATCAGAAAGTTCCAGAATTTATTGTATGTACTGAGTATTAGTATGAATAGGCAGTAGATTGAATAGTTTGAAAATGCAAAATAGTAAGATATTACAGTAATAAAGTGAATAATACATTAATTTTCAAACAACATTTTTTTGCAAATAACATCTAAAATAGCTTTAAATGAGAAGCAAATGGAGACCGTTTAGTCAATAATATTTATACCTCGTAATAAAAATATTTAAGTTAAAATAAACTAAGCTTTATCTGAAACAGTAATGATACTGAATATATAAATATGTTTCTTGGTGTTGTGTACTTTCATTTTATCATTGATTTCCTGTCTTTCTTTGCTATCTGCAAAAGATTGTTTCAAGCAACAATGCCACCATTGGTACACTTGTTCGTTAAAATTTCAAGTTATTATTTATTTATTGATATTGAATACAGAAATAATTCCATTATAAATATTTATTAATATTTTTTACATTGAAGAAAAATTTAAAATTTATTCCATTATTTATTGGATATAGTGCAACATTTAAAAACATGATGAGTTGCACATACCTATTTTATACACTTCATAAGAGGTAAATTATAAACATGAAAGAATGAATAAAATTACAGAATACGAAACTATGACTGATCACACATTACCAAGACAGTTAATTATTGATGTCATCAGTTAATATTCAAGTACAAAACAATAAATATATCTTGTATATGAAAAGTATATACCATAAAAGGAAAATTACCAAATTGTTACCATGTTGGATCGAGCGAATTCCTCAGATTATGTCGCTATCATTATTCCTTATCACACCGAAGACTGAAAAGGAATTATGAACTACGTACTTAAACAAAGATTACACTCTTATTATTCAGCTGAAACATTTAACTTTAGGTGTAAATGTATGGTGTAATTATAAATATTTATTTCACGATTTTTACTACAAACAAGTAACAAGTAAACAAAAATAATTCTAAAATTAATAATCACGAACAATTCACCATACTCAGTTCCACGACCACAGATAAAACACAAATCTACTGCTGTAGTCTTTGACACAAATCTCTATTCTCTTTTACCAATAGCGTATTGTGTAATGGCGTTGCCTAGCTACCTTTTTTAGAAGCCATGTATTGTTCTAAAATCTATAGATTAAAGTAAAACCCAAACACGAAATTTATATTATAAATTGAATTGTTATAATAATATTATATATATATTTCATTAACAACTAAAATGTCCTCATCAAGTACAACACTATAATCATAGTTATGTCAAAAACACAGTATGTCAATGACAATTGTCATTTTGTCATGTCAGGCGTCAGCTGAAATCAAAATGTTGTATTGTGATTATTATTTAAAAATATAAACATTTAAGATTACTGCATACAAAAACTGAATTGTTTGTTTGCAAAAAATCGTATGAATAAAAATCAAGAATATAAGTGCTTACTTTGTAATAGCTTAAAAAATACTGATTACTAAAATACATTACAATTCTTTCAAGGTTTTATGTTTAATCAGGGATTTATATGGTAAGTTTATATTTCAATTACATACTGTTATTTTCATTTCTATAATTACAAAATAATGTATTTACCGTAGGTATTACACATGATGCTTTCGTAAATGTCCCTGTTGTAAATTATGATAATCGTTACTTTCAGTACATACAACTTTGCAATTTATCTTTACTAACTTTTCAGTAGAATGTAATTGTCAATGACATAACTACTAGTAACATGTGCTAACTGTAGACAAGCTCAAGGCTCTCTTCATTTAAAGAAATAACCATGTCATATAAATACTATCATGTTTCATATGTTTAGTCAATCACCAAATAAGTTGCCATGAGATTTAATTGGAAGATCTATATTGTGACCATCTAATTAATGTATAGTAAGCCTAGTTAGGCTTGTTAACTAATGAATGACTTGGTAAAACTATAAATTTTATGCCTAAAAGAATACAATCAAATAGATGGATTTCATGTGTACAAAAATACAGCTTGTTGTTGTTGTTTAATTTTATCCCAGTTGGGGAAAGGCAAAGTATCTGAGTCCATACAGCCACATCTTCCGTATGAATAAATCTTTTTCTTATAAAGCTTGTTTACAAACACCAGTGATTAATAATGTGTTGCCAGTATGAGTTAGTGTTGCCGATCGATAATCGACTATTGACAATCTAGAGATAGTCTATTGATAGTCGACGTCATATCAATAGTAATGATAGCCTATTGATACTATCGATATAATCGATAGTCCTATCGATAGAGGCGTCTCATTCAGATGAAAACCAACAATAGTAAAACTATAGATAGTTCGGCAACACTAGTATGAGTAAAGTTACCAGATACGCTAACCCTATAAACACAAAACACAACAGTGGCAAACATTGATGTTATAACTATATGAAATTAAGGTGGTCTGAGTCAAAAGTCTACCACATAATGTGAATGACTGCAATCTAGATTGTTAGATAACTATTAACCACTTTTGAACATTGATTTTATCCAATTTGAGAAAAAGAAATAAGAAATTGTTTGTTTAAATAAAAGGTGACTGTTCTCAAAAAGAGAATATTTTAATTAGTTGCATAATATCTATGTTGTAAGATCGATTTGAGTAAAGTTGTGACAGTTTACTAGCCGTTTAGCTGCATGTCAGTGTAGTCAGATTTTCATACAAAAGTTTATCCTCTAGTAATCCCAACAGGTGGAAATTAGCCTTTGTTTGAACTCAGGTCTTTACCTATTCGGGTATCAAATTTCATCACAATAGGTTTAGCTGTAAAAAGCAACTGACAAGCAGACTTTTGCATTTGTAATATTAAGTGTGGATTGAGGATAGCATAATTTAAGTCAATATATATATTATAACAACAACAATACAAGTTATAAATCCAAATAGACATGGATTTTGCGGAAATGAAATGTAAAAAGATTTATTTTACATTATTTTGTTGTTTTCAGTGACACATCTTAAGTACAAGAATGAGTCCTGTGGAAAGTGTACCTGTAGCCATCTTAGACCGTGTTGATGATTATGTTGAACTGTTATATGATGACATTCCTGAAAAAATTAAGGGTTCCGCCCTTATTCTACAACTCGCTCGAAATCCTGATAACTTAATTGAACTTGCTAGAAATGGTAATATTATGGCATTAGTTCGCAACTTCGTTTCACCCTTTCTGTTTGTATGGGAAAACTTAAATTATATGTTTAGCTAATAAATGTTAGTGATTTTGATAAAATACCCTATTTTTGTTTATTTCTTTGAAAATATTTTATTCACAAATATACTAATGTAGTTTTTCATAAATATTCAAAATACTTAATAAACATAAATGAAATACATAAGCTCTACTGAATAAATTAATGTGATTTAAGGTTTTATACTTTCTTTTCTAGAAGCATTATTGAGTGCTCTCTCCAGAGTTCTTAGAGAAGAATGGAAAAGAAGCATAGAGCTAAGTACAAACATTGTCTACACATTCTTTTGCTTTTCTACATATATAGAATTTCATTCTGTTATCATCCAGTACAAAATTGGCTCGCTTTGTATGGATGTAATTGACTATGAATTAAAAAGATATGATCAATGGAAAGAAAAAGTTGAGGGTAAGAAGCAAATTCTCACCCCAGATAAGGTAAGATTCGACAATAAATTTATTTTGTATAATTATGTTATCAGTTACATTCATTAATTTAATACTAAATAGTAAAAATAAATTTAAAATAGTTGAATTATTATGAATATATTTTTTTTAAATATTATAATTTTATCAAGACCTTATAATACAATCGTTAATTTGGCCTTAAAAGTGTGTATTTTTTTTTATTTTTATGTGTATGATGACAAATTATATAATATTTATTCATACTTTTTTCTTATTTTTTTTTATTTCATTTTTTAATAGAGTGAACTCCCCAAAAGCCGAATCCCTGAGCCTAAACGCCGTCCGAAGTCAGGAACTTGGGCAGTTGCTGATGTTAGCTTGCAAAAACCGAGGACCCTGGTATCAAGTTATCATGAAGACTTATGTAATGCCTCTGATGATCTCGCCAAAAATGATGAAGAACAATTACGAAGGAAATTAAAAACATTATCAAAAAGACAGGAACAATTACTAAGAGTTGCATTTTATATGCTGTTAAACATAGCAGATAATGTCAAGGTTGAAGAAAAGATGCACAAAAAGGATATAGTTGGTTTATTAATTGGTGCCATGGAAAGACATTCCAATATCGATCTTTTAATTCTTATAGTTTCCTTTTTGCAAAAACTTTCAATTTTTGTGGAGAACAAAAATGCAATGGCTTCTAAAGGCATAGTTGAAAAACTAGTTCCTTTATTAGATTTAAATAATGCAGACTTGATCAATGTAACATTAAAGTTATTGTTTAATCTGTCTTTTGATACCAAATTGCGGAATAAGATGATTAAAAATAACCTGCTTCCTAAATTCATTCAGTTTACTAGTAAGTATTACTAAGAGCCGTCCAAAGAGGGCGTTTTACGCGCTTAGGCATATGAGCGTTCTCGGGATACTTGAGCTACATAAAACATGACCAGATGTTGCCTCGCGTTTCTGCATCCAGATTTCTGCGTCCATTTTCTTTTTTGTTCATTAGCAAGCTCTTAAAAAATTATAACAGAAGAAATAGGTCTTTATTGGGACTCATTGTTTCCACGGCGACAGTATGGATGAGAAGGTGGGTTGCGAAAACTTTACCTTTGCCGCGTGGTAAGATACGATATGTTTAGTTTTGTACACGCTGAGGTGAAGCTTGTGCGTGTGGTGGGCTTGTAAGACGTTTCCAAGTCACAAGGCAAATGCTATAATATTGGAGTTAACAGAGTAAAGTCCTTCTCTGTGTAGGTACGCGCGTAAAACGTAGGACCTGAATGCAACATATATTTCTACGTACGAAAGTCTAGACGCGTAAAACGCTGTTTTTGGACAGGCTGCAAATAAAGTTCAAATATTTTTTGTTAATTCATTTTTATTACATTAATCAAACTTTCAGGCGATGATAAACATATAAACTTGGCTATGAAGATATTGTACCATCTAAGCATGGATGATAGAGTTAAAGTAATGTTTACCCAATCAGATTGTGTTAAACTGGTGAGTCTTTAAATTTTAATAATATTGGTGGTAATTTTTCAGCGCACTAACTAAACTCATCACTATCTTTGTTCGATGAAAGTAATAGAAAGAGACAAAACATTTTATTGCCATTAGTCTAGTTCAAAAAGATTAAAAATCTATTCTTCTTTAAACTGCGATTATATAACGTCACAATTTAATTGGTCCGGACTAATGTGACATGTCTTAAAAGTGTGCCATCTCTTTTGTTTTCGATTCATTGGAAAAAGATAGCATAAGTTTATAACCACTATTTACTATTGAAAAATAAATAAGAAGGTAAAGCAACTAAAATTTTCTTCTACCTTTTATCTTCTTCTTTATTAATAAGACGGTTAAGTCTTATTAATAAAGACAGACAATAGTATGAGTAAAATATTATATAATATAATAAAGTAAATTGACATTATAGTCTTTATTACACTGTAGTAGCTATTGTAGGTTAGTATCTACATATATTATAATGATAAAGTAACTTTTATTGTAATATGTGTTAGTGTTTTGAAAATAAACTTGTATAAGTACTTATGTTAACTGAAGGACGGATTTCCTGATGGTAAGAAATTAACGCCGCCTAGAGACACCAAAGGTGGCAATGGTGCGTTGCAACCTGAGGCCGGAATGTTAGGCCTCGAGTAAAAGTAAGTTTACCGGCTACCTTACCTTCCGAACCGGAACACGTCATGACGTTATGGCGGCAGGAATAGGTAAGGCGGTGGTTCCAATCCGGGTGAGTCGCTGCGAAACTCTACCACCTAGTAGGATGACACGGTGTTAGTGAAGGTAAGCCTATGCTCGCCTTTTACGAGCTGCCTGGCAGAAAGGCAGATAAAAGGCCGATTGATCGTTTATACCACGGTACAAATTGGGCCAAGGTGCTGGCTAAATATGTTCACACTACTGCCGTGCTAGTAATATCTACTGTACTATCTATCTAATGTTAGTTACACTATTTATAACTCAAGAACGGCTGAACCGATTTGGCTGCAAATGGATAGTATAAAGCTTAGAACTAGGAGACGGTCATATGATACTTTTGATGTGAAACTTTTTTAAAATCGTTGTGATTTCAAAGCGGATGCAACGGAAATAACGATAGGTAAGAGACACAAATACAAAAATGTGTAGGATTATATATATTCATCTCATTCTTTTGTCGATTTACTTTTCATTTTTTTGGCTCGTTCGACAGCTAAGAAACTAGGAAATAAACCTTTTTCTACACAAATTGAACGGGTGGAACGAAGTTCGCCGGAACAGCTAAATAAATAAGTAGGTTATAAATATTAAGAATTATTATTTTATGTAATATGGCATAAAACAAATGTTTTTTATGATACTAGAAGGCAAACAAGCAGACAGCATTTGGCTCTTCTGATCCCTTCGCTTATAAACACCTCGGATGTTACTGGTGAATATCGCTACCCGTGGCCAGGTTTGAAAGTATTTCGTGTACCCTACCCTTAAACAATCGAAATACGACAGTGATGAGGACTATGGTGCCAGAAATAAGCAATGGGGTGGTACTCTATTCCGTCAAGTTACGACGGCGCTGGTAACTTTCAGATCATAATGTATTACCTCACATTTTCGTTTTCCCTCATATCCCAGCTGACCGACATGTTGCTGCTGAACGTGAGCAGCGAGAGCAGCGGCAGCACGGAGGTCCTGGTGGCGCTGTGCGTGAACCTGGCGTGGTGCGGGCCGGCAGCCGCACAGATGGCCGCCGAGGGCCGCCTGCGCGAGCTGCTCGCGCGCGCCTTCCGACACACCCACCACATGCTCATGAAGCTCGTGCGGAACATCTCACACCACGACCAGAACAAGCCTCTCTTTGTGGTAAGCCCTCTTTCTTCTCAACATTGGAACTCAAACACATAGACGGGCTATTGAGACTGAAAAATGTAAAGCCGTAATAGTTTATCTACACTATAAATTAACAATACTGCTACCCACCAAACCGGAACACGACACTAGCGATAATACTGTCAACAGAAACATTTATATTAAATAAATTTTAAATTTTGTTAAAAAAACACATACAATTTTTAAATTCAGATGTCATACACTGTTTACATTGACAAACAGTAAGGCAACGAAAGCTCCTTCTGTCAAAATGAAAGAAGCTTTTATTATGAGAAATATTCTCATTGACACGCAATTCATACATTTCTATAAAAACATTTTCCTCGCAAACAGTAAAGATAACGGGAATCGCATAACACATATTATGTAAAGCCTAAAATTTTATTTTAATACTTACATAATCCAGTAAATTACTCCAAAAATATTTATTTAAACAACACTCAAAACAGTACAAAATTTTACGTATAATTTAGAAATGAAAAATATTTGCAGAATTGTTTTGAATTGTGTGTTTTTTTTTTATTTGACAATATCGAAATTAAAAATCCTGTATGTGTGTCAAGATATGTACTCGGGAGAAATTGCCGAATAAAATGGACTGCTTGTTTTTGAATTGCTTAAAGAAATTATTTTATAATAATATGCTTCAATTGAGTAACTAAATAATAATTTTGAAATCTGAAATGGATTGCTCCTCTCCACCTTTGTAATACCCAGGTAAGGTATCTTCTATCTGTAACGGGCAATTTATATAACATCTATACTTATTGTGACATCGGAAGGCAAACAAGTAGATGGATTTTCTGATGGTAAAAAATTTACGCCGCCTAGACACTAAAGGTGGTAATGGTGCGTTGCCAACCTGAGGCCGGGATAAGAACCCTCTTTTCAAACGACAAAAATATACAGGTATAGAAAGCACTCTACGTACAAAGTGCGCTTTTTTTATTAACTTTTTTTTTTTACTAACGGTAGATAAGGTAGCCGGTAAACTTACTTTTGCTCGAGGCCTAACACCCCGGACTCAGGTTGGCAACGCACCATTACCGTCTTTGGTGGGTTGGTCATTTTGGTTGGGTTCCAATACCATAAAAATACACGAGATTAACTACTGTACTTGTCTATATTTTGTGGCTTTAGGTTTTTTTATGACATTAGAAGGCAAACAAGCAGACGGATTTCCTAATGGTAAGAAATTCCAGCCGCCTAGAGACACCAAAGGTGATAATGATGCGTTGCCAACCTGAGGCCGTGATGTTAGGCCTTGAGCAAAAGTAAGTTTACCGGATACCTTACCCTCCGAACCGGAACACGTCATGAAGCTATGGCGGCAGGAATAGGTAAGCCGGTGGTACCGATCCGGTAGAAGTGTCTTTCACTAATCGGCTTATCTTAAATATTCTATATCATGCTTTTTTATTAATATATGATAATGTGTAGCGTCCTTACTTTCGTGATACCAAATGATATGATATTATTTAAAAACAATAATTTATAAACGACGGCAAGCAATCCAAGGTATTATGACGTATACATACTTGACCTTGTGCAGGTGAACGTCAATAACAAAACAAAGGTTTATCTATATCATCAAATCGTTCACTTGACGACACGTATTATCTAATACTATATTATATCTTTACCACATATTTTAAAACAAAGGCGCTTTTCGCTCTCTGTACCTATGCTTAAATCCCTATAATGCCCTATATATTCCCTAGGTATGTTTAGATCTTTAAAACTACGCAACGGATTTTGATCCGCCTTTTTCTAGTAGGTAGAGTGACTCAAGAGGAAGGTTTATATGTATGTTATTTTTTTTTATTTTTTTTATGATATTGGAAGGCAAACAAGAATACGGGTTTCCTGATGGTAAGAAATTCTCGCCGCCTAGAGACACCAAATGTGGTAATGGTGCGTTGCCAACCAGAGGCTGGGATGTTAGGCCTCGAGCAAAAGTAAGTTTACCGGCTATCTTACCCTCCAAACCGGAACACGTCATGACATTATGGCGGCAGGAATAGGTAAGCCGGTGGTACCTATCCGAGTGAGTCGCTGCGAAACTCTACACCTAGTATAATAATAGAAGTTTTTTCCACCCTTATGAAGCTGGGGAAGGCTGCTTGTATATGTAAAAAATTTTGGTTCCCTTGGTTGGTGACGTGAACAAATGGACCAATTTTGAATATTTTTTTTTGTGTTAGTTATTATCGGAAGGTTCAAAAACAATATTCATAGTTAGGACAGAACAGCGTCTGGCGGCCCAGCTAGTAAATATTAAAACGAAAGCAATGGGTAAACATTATATATATATATATATATATATGGATATAGGGAATATATATATATATAAGGACATATTTATTAAATAGTAGATATAATTAGAAATGCTATTAATTTTCCTCCGAGTTGGATGACAGTAATGAAGAGCATAGGATTGTGGTGGCAGGAATAAGGTGACATCCAGAGTCTAAACAACAGCTAATACAATCCCACTAATATTATAAATGCAAAAGTTTGTATGTTTGTTACTCCTTCACGCAAAAACTGCTGAACTGATTGTCATGAAATTTGGCACACACATAGAGTGCTACTTGGATTAACACGTATGATAGTTTTTATCCCGAAAAAATGTTCCTGTGGAACTATTAACCACACAGGCAACGTCACGAGAAACAGATAGTTTTTAATAAAAATAACAATAATAAAACGTATAGTACTACTATTTAAATTATGCACTTCGGCTTTACACTTTTTACTCTTTTTACACTTTATACTTTTATTTTTAAATTGGCTGACCTAATCTAAATTTACGCGAAATAATTAATTATGTAATAAACTCTATATACATATCTTTAAAACACATTCGGATTTCCGAAGCTTGACGAATATAGCCGAAGCGCATAATATAAATAGTACAACTATACCTACATGTTTCATTTGGTTATTGTAAAAATACCAAACTTCCTGTTAATATTATTATTTACTGTTCCGTTTGTATAAGTAAATGTTGCCAGTAAATTGTAAACTATACCATATTAGCATTCCCAAATTATTTTATATTTTGACAGGAATTCGTCGGTGATATCGCCGGAGCTGTGACTAACGGGGAC
>NJDD01001553.1:0-32180 GCA_002245505.1 Calephelis nemesis | reverse complement strand
TTTTATAACCATTTTTAAATACTCAAGACGATTTAAATCTTCTTTTTGTAACATTCGATTAGTGTTTCCGATTACTTCGTGAATCCTGAAACATAAATATAATAATTATAAAATCGAATAAACAACCCCCAACAAAACCTTAAAGTCTCATAGCTAAGAACCATCTCAATCACGTTAGATGTATAAAAAAAAGCTTAGAAATCGGTTCATTCCTTAAGGAGCTATAATGCTACAGACAGACACACACATACGCACACACTCAAGCAGAAACGTCACACTTATAACCAAAAATAAAGCGCGACGCGACGGAAATAGATTGGCTATATCCGTCCCGTCGCTTATTGTTTTTTTATATCAAAATAAAATGCTAGAATTCAAGTTATTAAGATATTATAAATAGGTTAGTGGTCGCCCATTGGTTGAAATTCTACCATAATAAATTTTAATATCTTTTTGCCACCTTGCGTTCTTAAGTCCAACTACTTTGTTTCAAAACTGTATGAAGCGCCATCTGTGATCTTTTATCGTTATCATCAATGTATTTGTTTGTGTGTGTCAAATGCATGGTTGTTTGGGTAATGTTTTATTTATTGATTTAATGTACTTTATAAGCATTACTATTGAAAAATATTAGCGTTCTGCACTTCTCCTACACATGAACTATTAGTGTGCCAAAGTTGATGCTCCTGCGTCCGCGCAATTTTCGTAAAAAGGGGTCCAAAGTTATTGGCATCACATGTTTGACGTTTCTTATTTTTTGTCTTTGATGATTTGTGTTATTTAAATTCTAAATTATTTTATCACCATAATCTGCCCTATAATAAAGTTCCTCAAAGCTATTGCTTTGGTTAAAAAAAATATATTTACTCTTTATATACTTTGTCTTGTATTTTCGGATATTTGGCCAGTAACTTCAATGTATTTCCAATCGCCACCGCTGAGGTGTCCGTCCCAGCTATTGTTAGTGTTAATATCTCCTCTCTTAACTCTACATTGGTATAACCTTTTTCGCCACCCGACAAAGCCAACAATAATTCCAAATAGGTTTTCTCCTTGTAATTTCTTAGGTCTGCAAAATGTTTGAGCAAATTACTCTTTTTCGTTGTGAATTCCTAATTTTTACAATTTACTATTAAATACTTTGTTTTCCTGTATTCAAAACTTTTTTTCTTTTATTATTTGAATGAATAATGACGTAATGAGTAATAAAGTACTCTACTTTCGTTTTGGTAACATTGCTACCAAACCTGGATCTAAGACGGAGTCCCATGGAAATCGAGAAAAATATTAAATTATTTGCATACTTAGACGAACCAACATTTTTTGTCCGGCTCGTTGGTCGAGTGGCTAGCGTACACGCCTAACTACATCGAGGCTTGGGTTCGATTCCCGACAAGGGCCGGCATTTCTGTGATGAATATTTACATGTCTGTATTTCCGGGTCTAGGTGTTTATTAGATTTATTCTGGTATCTATTTAAGTCTTTCCATGTATTAGTATCGTTTATTAACACCCATAACACAAGTATATAATTTTCTTACTTTGGGGTTAGATTCAATTTGTGTACCTAACTTGTCCTGAGATTTTTATTTATTATTATTATTAATTATTAACATTGAAATAATAACCGGTTTTTTGGTGTTATACTGCGCTTCAAATATAAAACACTTTACCAGTAATGTTATGTACATACCGAAGTTGGCGTTGTAAATTTCTGATTCATCCAGTTTTCTTACGTTTATTTCTGCTCGTTTATCCAGTATGATCTGAAATTTGTTAGACTTTTTTGTTTGATAGGTGGTTCTTAAAAAAGAAACAGGTGGATCTCAATTCGACGGTATGTTATTTGCATGTATGTTACGACATTACTAGACCAATAACGAACCGATTTTGATGACTCTTTTTAGAGATTCGTCATGTCTGTCTTTTGTCTTTATGTCCGTCTGTATGTCACAGCCACTTTCTTCCAGTAATATAAGAGCTATGCTGTTGAAACTTAGTGAGTAGGTGTATTTTATGAACTTCATTAAAGTTTTGACAGAAAAATAACAATAAATTTTAATACTTGCTGATACGGAGTTCTTCATGGGCGAGTCCAACTCGCACTTGGCCACTTTCTTTAAATAGTTCAGAGGTTTTCTATCATGATCTCACTAGTTTATGAATTATACTTAATCTTTCATAATTTTCATGATCATAATGTAATAAATAGTCATAATATTACAATCAGATTTAGAATAAATCTACTTAAGATAAAGATTACTTCCAAAATCGTCTCAACTACTCCGACGATAAAATTATGTTAGACAAGTTTACCTGCTAAGAGTAGCAGTTCAGTAAATATATACATCTTTACACCCATATCCCCGAAGAGGTAGGCAGAAGCACAACCAAGGTACCCACGACTAGCCGAAGACACTAAGTCCCACAATGTGATAGGTGGCAAGCCTATCGCCAACCGGGCACGTGTCCAATCCCGAGCAACATTTTCTTTATTAGAAAATTGGAAAAACCACATTTTCTTTTTGTTGCCACACCTGGGAATGTAACCCGGGACCTCATGAAGTCAAGTCAAACACCTGGACCGCTAGGCGAGAGGTGAAATATACGGGCTTTCTTAAATTAGTTAACGATATTTTAACCACGGGCTCGGAATGCGTGTCTGGAAACATAAAAAATAACAAAAAAAATCTAAAACGAAAAATAAATAAAATATTACAAAAATTAATTCTCGCAATAACGCATGGGGGTCAACGAACTCTCGTTCGCAGCTCACAGCTGATTGTCTCACCGCTCACGGCTGCCGCGTGAATTGTCACTACCTAGTACAGAGGTTCCCAAACTTATTTCATGTAACGCCCACTTTAAAAATCAGTTATTTTGTGCCACCCCCTATCCCGTTTCTATCTCGTCAATGACCTCAATAACATATTTGTTTCGCCTGGAGTTAAAAAAAAAAACATTTTTTCGGGATTCCTGTCGCCCCTCTCTAGGCTTCCAGCGCCCACAAGTGGGCGTTGTTGTCCACTTTGGGAAAGGCTGACCTAGTACCTAGCAACTTAATGTTTATTTGTACCTACAGGCTACTAGGTATTATGTAATTTACTTTTATCTGTTAAATTGCTAAAAGCCCTTAATGTTTTTGTTTTATCGAAATTTTAATCAGTTAAAAAACTTTACATGTCATACAGTACAAATATCTCGGTCCAGTATTTTATTTTTTAATTTAATATGTAATACTTACCTAAGTATCAATTATTAGTGAGCCGCGAAAGTAACCGCTGTTGCTAAGTCATAAAAAATCATAGTTGTAAGTTCTGATCAAGGTCATGTATCGATGCGCTTGCCGCTTCGATCGTCCGTCGTCGACTCCCGCCCCGCGCGGGGGCGCTCCTTACAAATTATTATTTTTAATACAGTCATTTTTCAAATCAGTTGATTTTTGATAGTGTTTGGGATGTGTTATGTTTTTGTTTGTGTTTGCGTTTATTTTTCGCGAAGTGTTCATGAGTACCTGTCCAATGGTGAAAATTTAATAGAGGGTGGCTAGTGTGATCACCTGACCTGACTTGACGCTTCCCGACTTCTTCATGTGGGTAGGGTCGAAGATTTGACTGACGTTGTGAACCTTACAATTGAACTGACCTTGCCTTAAAAAGTTATAAGAAAATAGGAACCTACTAGCAATACTTAAAGACACATCAACAACCGTGCTAAGTTTTGCATTGAGTACCTACAATGGTGGATATGTTAAAATATGGATGTAAATAGTGTGAATAGGTAGGTACGTAAATCATTTTTGTAGTTAGGTGCATACGTCAGCCTGATTCTTATCTTTACCACACGCCTACATTCACTAGTTTTTTATGATCAATCAGTTCAAAGCCTATCATTGGGATAAATGTAACACACGCGCCCCTAGTATCTAGGTGTCACGTGTCGTCGGCCGTCGCGCGCGGGTGACGGGTCATTGAACTTGAGCAACTGAATATGAGTTATTAAAAATGTTGTAATTTATTTATTTTAAGTCCGATATTTTTTACTGATTTAGTTATATATTCAGAATGTCCCGGTAAAATATCGTGCACTAATTTGAAAAGACCTTATATCTGCTCTGTTTAACCGACTGCAGAGGAGGAGCCAATTGTTTATTTTTATTATGTTTCTTACACGATTACTAAGCTAATAAAAACAGATTTTTATTGTTTTTTGGGAAGGAAGGTCATGTTTACGTGGTGGTCCCATAAATTTAACCACAATCCAACAAGAAGTTTTTGATTTATACTTAACTAGCCGCCCGCCCTGGCTTTGCACGGGTATAAAATATACGAGTACATATAAACCGTCCTGTTTAAACACTGTTTAAATATCTATAACAAAACCACATCAAAATCCGTTGCGTAGTTTTAAAGATTTAAGCATACAAAGGGACATAGGGACAGAGGAAGCGACTTTGTTCGCGACAAAAATCGCTATACCAAAAAAATATTTAATATAAATTAAAAATGTATCTATTAAGTAACATAGAGATATTTACTAAGGATTTTTACTAGGGCGCACTAATTACTTATTTATTTTATAGAATGAGGCTTTGCTATAAATGAATGTACCTATAGGAAAATAATGTGCCTACGTGCACAGCGAAGAAAGCGGCATTCAATAGTAAACCCGTGTTGGTCCGGGCTTCTTTGCAGAATAGACCATCTGCCTTTCTGCCAGGCAGCTCGTTAAAGGCGAGCATATACTTACCGTCACTAACAGCGTGTCATCGGACTAAGTGGTAGAGTTTCGCAGCGACTCATACGGATTGGTACCACCGCCTTACCTATTCCTGCCGCCATAACGTCATGACGTGTTCCTGTTCGGAGGGTAAGGTAGACGGTAAACTTACTCTTGCTCGAGGTCTAATGTCCCGGCCTCAGATTGGCAACGCACCATTACCACCTTTGGTGTCTCTAGGCGATGGGAATTTCTTATCATCAGGAAATCCTTCCAATATCATAAAAATACCCTAGTGGTTTTAAGCAATGCCTTATATGTATACTTATATTAATAAATGTATTTTAACAAATAGAAAAAAATGGACACCATTAGTGTCAACTTTTTGCGGTTTTACTGCCCTTAAATTGTATTTTACTTTACCTTATCTACGAAGCTGCACATAATGTTTTTATTTTCTTCTTGCAATTTGTGTTCTGGGAACAACTTGAACAACCAACTCGGTTGGAGCCACAAATGAACCATTCTTTTGCCTATCAAGTTGAGCAAATAATTCAATGCCTCCAGAAAAGATGAACTTGATTCCTCAGTGGTTATGCTCACACCCATTGTAGTTTCTGTCAAAAGTCGAGGAATATCTATCTTTCTTTGTTTAAATTTTATTTACACAAATTAAATAAATAAATATCTATGGTCACACAAATTGAATCTAACCCGATAGCAAGAAAATTATATAGGTACTTGAGTTATGGGTTCTAGCCAACGATTCTAATACCAGAATAAATTTAATAAACATCTAGACCCGAAAATGCAGACACCTAAATTTTCATTTCATTACCATTTTTATCACACAAATGCCTGCCCCCATCGAGAATCGAACCCAAGCCTTACAGTTGAATGGTGTAGTTAATCGTGTACGCTATCCATTTGACCAACAAGGCGGTCAACAAAAAAATGTGAAAAGTAAAAAAACGAAATGAAAACTATATGCTGTTAATTTAACAGATTAAGTTTACGGGAGATGTATGTATTAGAATACTTAGTTATGATTTGCATGAAAACTTTCATCCCTTCGTTATGTCCTTGGGGGTTAAATTAAAAAAAACAGCCAATATTTGAACTCGGTGACTTAGGTACGTGCTTTTCATAAAAATCAGTCCAGCAGTTTAGTCTTGAGAGCGTAACAAACAGACAGACAGAGATATTTTTTAAATTATATTATTTGTGTGAATTTGGTAAGTAGTAGTTTAGTAGTTTTATTGAAAACTGGGAATAATTTTAATTGAAGCGGTTATTAAGTTGTTTTATGTTATGTGGTATCAAACAAACAGGTACTATTCCTGACGTTGAGAAACATGTTCTTAACACCGCAAATGTTTAAAATGATAAAGAATTAACACTAAATTTACAAATACAAATTTTTTCATATATATTTTTTAATAATCAAGTATAAATCATTGCACGTCAACGATTCTAATACTTAAATAGATACAAGAATAAATTTAATAAACACCCAGACCCGCAAATGCAGACATCTAAATGTTCATCACACAAATGTCTGCCCCGTCGGGAATTGAACCCGATCCTCGCGGATGCTCGGCGTAGTTAGATTTATACGCTAGCCACTCGATCAACGAAACAATAAAATTCTAAGTCAATTTCAATTTTATTGAAGTGAAACTTCTTTATCGGGGTTGGAAAAAAAATAGTGGAACATTTTTTCGTTACGCGTCACATTTTTCGTTACGCGCCATATTTGTTCTTATCCCTACCACGCGTGATTCGAAGCATACTTTCTCCAGCGGAGTAGGGATTGGCAATAAACTTTATTTAACCAATTTCTGTAAAGTTGCATACAGTAGAAATAACGTCATAAAGAAGTTTCACTTCTTCACTTCTTACGAGTGTACGCTAGTACACGCACACATTTTTTTTAACTGTCTGATGAGTGTGATAGCACTATTATCCAAGAAAATATAATTTTAAAATATATACCAGCTCAAAGCTTTAAACTAAACTAAATTATTGTTGTTGAAAACAGAGAAACCAGACTTAGAAGTTTTTTTAATTTTCTTGTGTACCTATCTACCATTTTTTTGAACTGTTTTGAATATTTTTTATGTTAATTGCACAGTTCCAAGATAAATATTAATTATACAGTCTTACTACACACTGAATCAAGTGCATAAGCGCTTATGTATGGCCATAAACGAAAACTTCCTTGGTCTGATTTTTGTGCTAGATTTTGTCGTAGTTTTTCACCCTGTTTCACAAATACTTCTACAAAAGACTCCACAATTTTCGGTGTGAACGTTGGGACAAGGATCTGTCGCCGACGTCTCCAGATTGGAACTGTGAAAAATAAGAGTGTTGGATATAATCACTAGGGCCTAGTCTTTTCACATTATGTTTGTATCAAACTATAACAAAATTTATTTGCTTGTACCGTTTGCATTTTTCAGGTTTATTAGAAAAGTAACTTTACTTCACGTATATTCACGCCGCTACTCCTGAAGAAATAAGCAGAAGTACAACCAGGGCATTCATGATTAGGCGAAGGTACTTTAATCCCAGAATGTGGTAAACTTAATAACTTAATGTGGTTAATTTTATATAACGTGGCAAACTTATTAGTTAATATACATACATGCCTACATATCTTCACGTCAAAATCTTTACGGGGTAGGCAGAGAGTATCGAGTGCAAAATATCACGATCTTTGTTAAAAAACGCCGGGTCCGGGAACTATTGACACAACCCTCGGATAAAACCCGAGTGATTTGATCGTGGAATATCAACCTAGGTCTCCTTGGGTTATCTACGTTTATCTACAATTCATTCTTTTCGAAAGACAGGACTCGAGGTACATGGGGCTCACTAGATAAGTTTTGCACTTCTAGCCAAAGACTACAATACTCTACTTCTAGCTAATCAGAATTATTTGAATTTCGAATTTTATATTTTTAAAACGTTGCAACCTTCTCAGTAACTAAAAAAAACAATTGGCGGCAAACATTTTTAATTGACTAAAAAATTTATGGAAAAATGTTTAAGTGTAACTGTGAGAGTGAACACTAATACTATTTACAATCTGTAGGACAGTAGTATTTCTAATATTTCGTTTCAACATAGTCTCCCTTGGTAGTCTTTATATTGCCTAGGCATTGTAGGGAATTTCCGAATTCCGCAGATTGCCTGTAACATGTTAACTTAGAATATATTAAAAGTATAAAAAATGCTTAATTACACACCCGGTGCCAAAACCACGCTGTTACCAAGAACCTTACCCATAAATCGACTTATATCATCTTTTTCCAAGCACGTCTTCATTACAAATTCTAAATCCACTGGATCAACTATTACTGTAAAAAAATACTTACAATAAGTTGTTCGTTTGATGTTTGATTAATTAATTAACAATAACATTCCTAATATAAATATATTCCTAATATAATACATAAAGTGCAGTGTAACAGAATGAAAGAAAACGAAACTTTTAATACAGCTATCTAAGAAAACTACTGCGTGATTCAAAAAATCCTGCCTAGTGATATCACGCGTTTCAGATTTTAAAATTTTGCGACATCTAGTGGAATTCTTAGGAGAGATAGCAAAAAGTAGTCAAACACCCTTATATGTAAAAACTGTGATGTAACAACATACAGAAAAAAGTAATTACACAGGCAAGCAAAAGGTAGTTCTGATATCTTCACCGCGTCTATGTTGACTGTCTCGTTGGTCGAGTGGCTAGGTAGCCAACACGCCTAACTACATCGACCAACCGCGAGGCTTGGGTTCGAGTCCCGACAGAGGCAGGCATTTGTGTGATTAACATTTAGATGTTTGCATTACCGGGTATGGGTATTTAATGAATTTATTTTGGCATCTATTTTAGTATTTCTATGTATAAGTATCGTTGACTGACACCCATAACACAAGCATATATTTTGCTTACTTTGGGGTTACATTCAATTTGTGTGACTAAACCAATAGTATAAAGCGTGAGATAAATAAGTTTTAATTAGTACAAAATGGTTTAAAACGTGTTGGTTCGGACTCTTTTGCAGAATAGACCATCTGCCTTCCAGCCAGACATCTCGTAAAAGGCGAGCATAGGCTTACCGTTACTGAAACCCTGACATCTGTCTAGGTGGTAGAGTTTGGCAGCGCCTCGTTCGGATTGATACCTATCATACCTATTTCTGCCGCCATAACCTCAACGCTTGCTATTGACGTGTTCTGGAGTAGAAAAACTAACACAGTTTTAAGTTACATCTACCTTACTCAGAGAGTAACTCAAACTACTCAAACTTACTTTTTCTCAAGTCCTAAAGTCTCGGCCTCAGGTTGGCAATACACCATTACCTCCTTTGGTATCTCAAGGTGGAGCTAATTTCTTACCATCAGGTAATCCGTCTGCATGTTTGCTTGAAATTGCAACAATATTCTTCCGATTACAAAAATCGTGGTCGATTTTGTAACGGTACTTTCTCCGTGTTGGTCCGGGCTCCTTTGTAGAATAGACCATCTGCCTTCCTGTGCCAGGCAGCTCGTAAAAGGCGAGCATAGGCTTGCCGTCACTAACACCGTCACATCTGACTAGGTGGTAGAGTTTCGCAGCGACTCACCCGGATTGGTACCACCGCCTTACCTATTCCTGCCGCCATAACGTCATGACGTGTTCCGGTTCGGAGGGTAAGGTAGCCGGTAAACTTACTTTTGCTCGAGGCCTAACCTCCCGGCCTCAAGTTGGCAACGCAACGCACCATTACCAGCTTTGGTGTCTCTAGGCGGCGTGAATTTCTTACCATCAGGAAATCCGTCGACTCGTTTGCCTTCCAATGTCATAAAAAAAAAACTTACCAAAGTAAAGTAAATGAGCAACCCATCCCCTAATAATGCCACCATTTTCCATTGATTCATAACTAAAATTTTTCATAGACGTCATGATATCTAAAACAAGAAATTGTGTAAATTAGGTTTGGTTTATCCAAATCAGATAACAGGAAGAAAGTGCTTTAAACTATAGGTTAGGCGCAACAAAACTTCATTAGTTTGAATGCTTTAAAACTGCATCAAACATTGGATTTAATTTCTTGAAGCCCCAGGTTCGATTCCATGGTCGGGAAACTTAGAAACTAGTAAAATTGTATTTCCAATTTTCTAATAACGATAACGTTGGACTTGCACATTAAATATGTCTTTAGACTTGCACATTAAGTCTAATACCCCAGACACCGAAAAGCGACACAATTATAATATTTATGGTGTCTATAACCCAAGCTCTGGCCATCTGAAAAGCCGTGTCATCTTTTACTGTGTTATCACATAAAAAAAGTATCTTCACGCCTATATCCCCGAAGAGGTAGGCAGAGGCACAACCAGGTACCCACGACTATCCGAAGATACTAAGTCCCACAGTGTGATACAAGCCTATCGCCAACCGGCCACATATGCTATCCCGAGCAACATTTTTTTAATTAAATAATTGGAAAAACCCAATTTTCTTTTGTTGCCCGACCCGGGATTCGAGCCCAGGACCTCATGCAGTCAAGTCCAACAACTGAACCGCTAGACCACAGAGGCGATTATCACATTAAATAGACTAAGACATACCTTCAGTGTTTCCCCGCAAGTTGAACAATAGTCCTATAATTGGTAATTCATGTTTCGAAGGTGGAAGACACGAAGCTAATTCGTACATCCTTCTTCTTTTATATCGATAATTAAACCGCCACAAAATCACAATCACAAGTAACAACCCCCAAACAATCATATTGCAATATTTATTTTAATTTTATTTGTTGTTTTTGTAATATACATACGTATATTGTGCTTTTGCAATCAGTACTGATACGAGGGCGTGAACGTGAACGAAATATGTATTTATAAGAATGGAAGTTTGAGGACCCCTCCCCCTAAAACAGGTCGCTTAAGGTTTAAAAAAACACATTGTTTATTAACTGGTTTTATTTGAGTTGTATTTGTGTTTAATGATGAATAACAAGCAAAATAATAAATAAAGTAATACAAAGCGTGAAGCAAAATAATAAATAAAGAATAAATTTGCTTGCTTGTTTAGTAAATTTTGTAATATCGTCCCTGTAATTTCGCACTCTGGTGTTGGACTTGACTTTCTGAGGTCCGGGTTCGATTCAAGATCGGGTCACATTTTTTTTTATTTTCGTATAAAAACTACTTTGCCCAGGATTGGATATGTACTTGTTTGGCAATGGGTTTGTCATCCAGTCGTGGCTGTCCTGGTTGTACATCCAAATACGTTTCGGGAGTACTTTGTAATTAAAAATGTATTTGTATGAATAAGTCTGTTAGTGTCTTTTTTTGTATTGATATATATATATATATATTAAATTTTTTCTTAAACTATGTCTAATATTTATTTTTCTCTTTAGTTTTGTTACGTACAAAGTTGTTGTGTTCTTACCTTTAATTTTATTTTGTAATTATTCGATTTCCTGTCTTTCCTGGTTGTCTGGTAGAGATTGCTTTGAGCGATAAGACCGCCATTTGTACATTTTTTGTAATATTTTTGTTGTGTATATTATGTTGTGTTTATATTGTACAATAAAGAACAAATAATAATACTTTTTGTAATAAAAACAATCAAGTATTTCAACTGTTATTAATTAACAGTATACCCATTAATTAAATCATGCCAGAAAAAGGTGCCTGGAGCGGATATCGATACAGCGGATACAATATTACTTATCGAAAGATACAGAATCGCAAATATTTTTTAATAAAACCTAAAAAAACTACAAAATATGTAATTTTAAACATATGCAATAACATTTAAACTTAATCTTAAACAAAGTAAAGTACCTGGTTAAAATAAATTTCTTAACATTTTAATGTCTACATTTCAAGGTCTAGATGTTTATTTAAATTGTCTCCTAAATATCTGCGCAATTCATTTAATTTTTACATTCACACCATTCACCCTGTCGTTCATCTGTCCGTACTCAGTTGCGATTTCCCACAAGTCATTCTGCTGCATATTCGCACTCCTTTACAGTTCATGCTGTTAGGTTCTGGAACTCGCTTCCTAGTGAGATTCGTGAATGTGAAACCCTAGTTTTCTTTAAAAAACAATTAAAAGAACTTTTTTTAGAGTTATTTAGCTTTATTCGTGTAGATAGTTATATTTCGGTATGTATTATGTTTAGTATGTAATTGTATTTAGTATGTAGTTATTTTTTTTTGTATAGTTTTGTACACCAGGTCTACATATTCCATTTATTGTTTTCCTTTAACGGGTTGACTGGAAGAAATTTCATTAATTTGAGATAAACCCGCTTGTTATACTTATGTCTATTTTAGTCTTAAGTTTTTCTGTATTTTTTTTTGTTGTGTACAATAAAGAGTTAATAATAATAATATTTTATTGTATTCATATTCTAGCATGTTCATATCATAGACTAGCACCAATAACACAAGCATATAATTTACTTACTTTGAGGTTAGATCAAGTTGTGTAATTTGTCCAGGGATATATATTATACTTTTCCTTTTTACCTGATTTTTGAGAGTGTTATGAGAATGAGATGAGAATCTCAGATTTAATTAAAAAATTTATTCAAGATCCTTCCAAAGTTTAATACAAACTTTGCACGGTAATGAAATATACATATAAACCTTCCTCTTCAATCACTTTATCTTTTATTTCTTACCTGCATATCTTCACACCAACTGTATGGAGGGATAGGCAGACAGTGTCAAGTGCCAAGTCACAGTGCCAAGTGTCACGATCTCTATAAACCTCCTTATCTTTCTCCATATGTACTACATTACTACTTGGCAAAAAATGGATACAAATTACATTCTTCGTCTCTTATCCCCACCCGGGGAAAGCTTAAGGAAATGGGATGAAAAAGTAGTAGTAAAAAAGTAGCGTATTGGAACATCCTCCTTAGAACAAAGAGTACCTGCCAGACAAATTTCTTCATGATCAGTACAGTAGATTTTCAAAGTTCATGTTTTTTATGTGTTTAGTGTAACTACGAAACGCAAAGCATTTAAAGTAATATTAATAGCGTCCGTGAACCTTGGACTATTTATAACATAA
Source organism: Calephelis nemesis (assembly GCA_002245505.1). Lineage (NCBI taxonomy): Eukaryota > Metazoa > Arthropoda > Insecta > Lepidoptera > Riodinidae > Calephelis > Calephelis nemesis. The sequence continues at coordinate 19,375 of NJDD01001553.1, read as the reverse complement.
GATAAAAAATAAGATAACACTAATGGAGGTTCCACATGGATTAAAATATGGTTGTAAACATTGATTTGCATCCGTGTGGAACGTAGATTTAATCCAAATTTTGATTTGTTTCAAACTAAGTTTCCACCAAGGGCACCTTTGTGGAAAGCATGATTAGGGAGTGATTACAACCGTCTGGATAAAAACAAGTATCATCACGCCCATATCCCCGAAGTGGTAGGCAGATGCACAACCAGGTACCCACGACTAGCCGAAGACACTAAGTCTCACAATGTGATAGTTGGTAAGCCTATCGCCAACCGGGCACATATACAATCCCAAGCAAAGTTTTTTATTAGAAAATTGGAAAAACCCAATTTTCTTTTCGTTGCCCGCCCTGGGATTCGAACTCGAGACCTCAGGCAGTCAAGTCCAACAACTGAATCGCTAGACCACAGACCGTCTGAATGATGCTTTAAATTTTTAATAACGCAGACAAAATCTACATTCGATATATCTAAATAACCGCAACGTAATCAGTTAATTCGTTATGCTATACAAAAAGACACATGCACACACAAGACTCTCCTGGATAGTCCTGCAAGAGAGTCTTCCACTCTCCCAATTTGGAAAAAAAAGCTATCAGAAGGATAAGAAAAGGATGTATGGGAATGAATAGTTATATCAACGAAAGGGTTATAATAATATTAAGAAGCAGTTTAACATACTAACAAACACATTCACACAGGGCTCTCCTAATGTGGAAAAAAGTTATCAAAAGGATAGAAAAAACTATGGATGGGGATGAAGAATTATATCACTGAAATGGTGATAATAATATTAAAAAGCAGTTCGACATACTAACAGACACATAAACACACAGAGCTAATTTGAAAAAAAACTATCAAAAAGAATAGGAAAAATAATGTATGGGGATGAATAATTACCATATTATTACTTATTACCATTTCAGTGATATCACTGAAATGGTAATAAGTAATAATATTAAGAAGAAGTTCAACATACTAATAGACACATGAACACATAGGGCTCTCCTAATTTAAAAAAAAACTATCAAAAGGATAGGAAAAAGAATGTATGGGGATGAATAATTATATCACTGAAATGGTAGTAATAATATTTAGAAGCAGTTCAACATACTAATAGACACATGAACACACAGGGCTAATTTGAAAAAAGAGATCAAAAGGATAGGAAAAAGAATGTATGGGGATGAATAATTATAACACTGAAATGGTAATAACAATATTAAGAAGCAGTTCAACATACTGATACACATTAATACATAGGGCTCTCCTAATTTGAAAAAAAACTATCAAAAGGATAGGAAAAAGAATGTATGGGGATGAATAGCTATATCACCGAAATGGTAATAATAATATTAAGAACCAGTTCAACATACTCATAGATACATGAACACACAGGGCTCTCCTTACTTGAAAAACAATTATCAAAAGGATAGGAAAAAGAATGTATGGGGGTAAAGAATTATAACACTGAAATGGTAATAATATTAAGAAGCACTTCAACAGCAATTGTATATGTTTTCACTACTCCATTTATTACTTTACACTTAGCAGGAATGAGTGCTTAAAAAACGACAAAAATTAAGTAAAAATTAGCTACAAAGGTTAATAAGATCTATTAGATTCCATTGGTATACAGTTTTCTCCAAGGTTAAATATTTTGTTCAAGTTTATATGTCTTATCTAATGACAACAAGAAATTCTTTTAACTTAGATAATAACTAATACACGCTTCGTTAATTTTAAAAATATGAGACCAGAGGTTATCAAATATCTAACAGTTGTAATAAGTTGCGTTAGTTTTTTTATGGTAATAGGTATTAAGGGAAGATTTTAGAAATTCTTGTGAATATTCTTAATTTTTTTTTTCATGTGATGTAACAGCAAATAAGCATAAATCTCGCTGATTGGTAAAAGACAACCACGGCTTGTAGACCTCATAGGAGTAGATAGGCACATATAGGACGGTGCGTTCGAATTTCCTGAGAATGCCTTGCCCTCGTCGCATCGAGACGAAACATACATCGAGTGCAAGTCAGTGTAGTTTATGGTATAGATCATAATAACAAAAATCTGGACTAAGGAAGGACGTGCTTAGTTCGATTATATTCCTAGCTGAGACTCTATTCGTGATCTAGTTTACGCTTGGTGGGTTTGCCACATCTAATGTCACTTCGAAAATTTTCCGCCGTAACAGTTGCGCAGGTTTCGCTGACGTCGTAACTATGTGATATGCAACGAAAAATCTGTTCTAAATTGTGAACTTTGCCAGTTTTTAGTTTGACTAACTTAATATTTTAAATGAGGAAATTAAAAATGCCTGCGCTTTTTACCATAGGCACAAGTTTGCAAAAAAGTGCTGTTTCACAAATTGGGCAAAAGAAATAATGTCATGTTATCCAATCTTCTACATTCAAATGGGGATAATAGCATCCCCATGCTATTATTATCTGGCTTGTTTGTATATTGACCAACTTTTTACTTGTTCAGCAGCTCTCAATAGACGGTCGGTTTGTTTCTAACTAACACCTTGTAACCCGTGTTGGTCCAGGCTCCTTTGTAGAATAGACCATCTGCCTTCTTTGCCAGGCAGCTCGTAAAAGGCGAGCGTAGGCTCACCGTCACTAACACCGTGACATCTGACTAGGTAGTAGAGTTTCGCAGCGACTTACCCGGATTGGTACATAAAAAAAAATCTAAAAAATCGTGGAATATTGCAAACTTTTTCCACCGCCGTAAAGTATTTTTCATTAACAAAAACATTGGTTCCCGCCTCGCTTGTCCCTCCCTCCAAACCGCCAACCGCCTGGTTGCTCGAGTGGCTAGCGTAAATGCCTAACTACGCCGACCATCCACGAGGCTCGGGTTCGATTCCCGACGGGGGCAGGCATTTGTGTGATGAACATTTAGATGTCTGCATTTCCGGGTCTGGGTGTTTATTAAATTGATTTTGGTATCTATTTAAGTATTTCTATGTATTAGAATCGTTGACTAGCACCTATAACACAAGCATTTAATTTGCTTACTTTGGGGTTAGATTCAATTCGTGTAACTTGTCAAGGAATATATATTATTATTATTATTGCGAAATAAAGGGCTTAGAAGGAAAGGCTAGGTTTACTTTCATAAGTACTAAATAATTATAAGTAAGAAATCAATAACGTTGTACGAAAACACCAGTTAGATTTTAATATAGACAACAACTAAAACTCGTTAACCTTGGAATGAATTCATTACCTAAAACTTAAAATTAAGATAATATTTAAACGTAACAAACGCAGCAGGTCGAGGACCGGTGATGACGCACAGTATTTTTAATTTAAACTCATTGTATGAAAAAAGTTAATCACTACATCACTACATAGTATAAAACAAAGTCACTTCCTCTGTCCCTATGTCCCTTTGTACGCCTAAATCTTTAAAAATACCCAACAGATTTTAATGTTTTTCGGTTTGTTTGGATCGGTTTGTATTCGGTCGGATGAGTTCGATTTGCGGTTTTCTTTAATAAAGTGATTGAAGAGGAAGGTTTATATGTATACTAGCTGTTATCTGCGGCTTCGTCCGCGTTTTCTTATTCATTAACCTATATGTTAATCCAAGTACAAATCTATCAGTGTGCCAAATTTCAGACAAATCCGTTCAGCCATTTGAGCGTGAAAGAGTAACAAACATACACGCATCCATACAAACTTTCGCATTTATAATATTAGTAGAATTTTATCAATTCAACATGAACCCGAGATGTTAGGCCTGGAGCAAAAGTAAGTTTTCTTCCGAACCGGAACACTTTAGTGGCAAGCATTGACGTTAAGGCAGCAGGTATATCTTTTTAATATATCGTTACTCATACTTTTCTTTTGTACATTTGCGATGACTATGTATTTGGGATTGTATTATTTACTACAAAACCAAATCTAACCTTACATTTATGCTGGCATTTATAAGTTCATTGACACATAAAATAATTGTATTTGTATACATCAATAATTTGTGGTTTGCTAATTTCGGAACGTAAAAAATCCGGATGAATGCTAATGAAATAGAAACAAATTATAATTTATCGAATAAAATACGAATTCAAGCTAATACATTGATAGAAGTCACCGTGATTTGGACTCTAGATATATGTATTTGTGATATATTTTTCATAAATCCGAAATTGACACTGAGTTTTTTAAGATTAAGCACAACTTATCTTACTTATCATACTTTTCGTTCAAATGTTTCATTTGGTATAAAGACTTCAAAAGCACAATCAAAGCAAAGCAAAATCTGTAAAATGCTGTATCAAAAATGTAAAAAAAATATGTAAAATGTAAAAAATCATAAAAGATGTTTAGACAGATAACAACTAAGTATAAATTTTGACTTTCATTATTTTTTCTAAAAGAACTCACAACTGGTATACAGGATAAAAAAATATCCGTTGACAGTTTAGTTAAAGTACGCCTCCCAACTTTCATAGAATTATTAAAAAAACGAGATATGAGACTAAGATACCCAGACAGACAAGACAAATAGACAACATATAATAAAACTAAAGAATTTAGGGCATACTTGGTCAAGACAGAAACATGTTTCGATTCATTAAGTAGTTTTAAAAAGTTCTGAAATCTGTAAAAATAATTGTTTTATTTCTAATACTGATTTGATTTGATGGTACTTAAGGCGGTGGTACCAATCAGGACTAGTCACTGCAAAACTCTACCAGCTAGTAGTATGTCACGGTGTTAGGGACAGTGAGCCTACTCTCGCCTTTTACGAACCTGGCAGGAAGGCAGATGGTATATTCTGCAAAGAAACCCGTACCAATACGGGGTATGAAGACTTAAAAGCAAGCATTATCTTTGTCTTGCCTTTAACGAATGGTAAAGTTTATACTAATGCTAAAATCTGTAATACGTTCTTTCTTCCTGTAGGTTTTGGCCTATAGGTACGTTAGTATTTTGCCATTTCATTTCAAGTAGAAATTTGTATCAAATTTTACATTAATTTTACTAAATTATAAATAGGTAGTCATCAGTCATAAGTCGTCAGTAAGTCATGTCAGGCTCTTGGGTAAAGCGGTGACCTCATTATTCAAGCTCATGTAATGAGATTTGGCGGCAACGTGGAAATACACGATACGCTAATTTCTTCATGATTATTTCATTTGTGCACCTTCACTAAACAAAATTGTACAAAATGCCACCAAAATTGACTAATTTCACTCAATATCAACACGAAATTTAATAATTATGAAAAAACTATATTTTCTCTCGATGGCGACAAAAACTCTGTCATGTTTATGACAATGCTCAATCACTTTTTGTGGTTGACAACATTCTTAATTCAAATCGGAGTATCAAAGATGGCGGGTTAATAATCTTCAATAATATAAACATTAAACATTAAACAAAACAAACAAGTTACCTATATAATCCTAAATTCGACATTGTGGAATTTTTTGAAGCCAAAGGTCAATGTGCTCTAACCTTTATTTTTCAATCAAAAAAAGCAAAGCAGGTTCTCAAAATATCGTGTAGAACATTTGACCGCCTCTTTAACAAAAAATCTGGAATATACGCCTAATGTCACCGACCAATAGCAAGACTCGTGTTCGATTCGCATTTGTGTGAGTAACATCTAGACGTCTGCATTTCTGGGTCTTTGACATCAGGGCTAAGTTGAAATTTTTAATTTAAGCTTTCTTAATCCTATTTTCCTTCAATTTCGATCCATTTATCCTTGGTTTTAAATTTTTAACCAAATTTCAATTGTTTTTGATTATTTTTTGTCTTTTTAAGATGGGTTGTGTTTCAAAGGTAAACAAATAAATTTGATCAAGTGGTTTTTGAGTTATACCCAACAATGAGTAATTTTATTTACTTAGACTAATGTCTACCTAATGGTTACCTTCAATTTGCCTAGTATTTACAACTAATTCAAAATGACATATTTACACATTACAAGTATAAGAACTTATTTTTTGAGTTTAACAAAAAGAACTTTTATTTTATTTTTTGCTGTTCAGTATTGACGTCGTTCAAATATATTTTAAAAGTTTTTATTGTTTGTAAAAACTATCCCTAAAAGTGTTTCAATACTGCCTTAAATTCATAGATAGAATCCGTGTTTTGCAATGTCGTTTGTTTGAACTTCATCAAGTATGTTGAACCGGTCATCTTTTTTCAAACGTCAACTCGTAACCATCGACGGCTTTCATCATAACATCCAACTTAACTCTGAAGTGAGGAATCGGGCTTGGTTCTTCTTCACCAACGACTCTGCAACTTCTGAGTATTGACACCAAGGATGTCTTTATTGAAAACAAAGCATATTGATAACCTGGAAGTAGAATTTTAATCATAATTTTGTTTGTCATCGCCTTTATGGGCCGGAACACATAACCGTGTTGCGGTGCCGCGCCGCTATAATCGGCATTTGCGTCACTGCTGATTGTAGCGGCATAGCACTGTTTTTTTTTACATACATACATATCTTACGGGGTAGGCAGAGAGTATCGAGTGCCAGACCTCACGATCCTGACAAACCTGTCTTGCTTCCTTCACATTCATTACCCTTTTCATACAAACACGCCGGTTTCGGAGACTCTTGACACCACCCTCGGATAATATCCGATTGATCTGATCGTGAAATGTCAGCCTTGGTCTCCCCGGGTACCTACATCCATCCACATTCGCATTGTTTATCTGCTTTGTCAATCTTTCATCTGTCATTCTTTCCACATGACCGAACCAGCGGAGCATGTCCTTTCGCATTGTAACACCAACACTTTCTTTCGATCCCACTCTTTCTCGGATCTCACTGTTACGAATGCGGTCAGCGAGCGTTACACCACAGATTTTCCGTAGTGCTCTCATTTCGACCGCATTTATCCTACTTTCATGATCTTTCTGACATACCCAACTCTCGCTTCCATACAATAACGTTTTTTTTTAAACCAAGTAATATCTTTTTAATAACAAATAATCAATAAGTTTCTCACGATGGTCTATGGCAGACACGTCTAGTATGCCGCAACGCAAACCAACAATTTTAGCAGCGCGGCACAGCAACGCAGTAATGTGCTTTGGCCCCATGATCTAGAGTTCTAATGTTGGCGTTGACTACATAAGGTTTCGATTTCAAGTGAGGAAGAAAGACAAACGTCAAGCCTTAGTTTCTTTCGCCGGAATTTCTAAGTATGTCACCGCGTACCAATTCGGTGGTAGACTTTAGTATTTTATAGACACTTCACAAGTGTCTTTTGTATGATATACTCGTATATGAAATTAACGATTTTCTTTCTTCTTCGTTTAAACATGTTTTCACAAAATTCTAATGAAAACAACGTTGCCAGAGCCATTTGTCCATCATATTTGCCAAGTTGATAGGTTTGTCACCTATCAATAACATTGCGGGACTAAACAGTTTCTCAAAAAAACAATTTTATGTAACAGTTTAATAATTCATGTAAAGATTCAGTTTTATTACCTACCTTTTGTTATAGGTATAGATTTTTATTATTAACTCTTTACTATACACAAATGATATAACAAAAGTAAAAAAAACAAGCATGCGGATTTCCTGATGGTAAGAAATTAACGCCACTTAGAAACAGTGCGGCAGAAGTGGTGCGTTGCAAACCTGAGGCCGGGATGTTAGGTCTCGAGCAAAAATAAGCTAACGGGCTACCTTATCCTCCGAACCGAAACACGTCAACAGCAAGCACTGACGTTATGACGGCAGAAGTAGTTAAGATAGTGGTACCAAACCGGACGTGTCGCTGCGAAACTCGACCACCTAGACAGACCATAATGTCCGTTAGTGACGGTAATAAACCTATGCTCGCCTTTGACAAGCTGCTTGGCAGAAAGGAATATAGTCTATCCAGCAAATCAGCAGGGTTAAATTCAATTATAGCAGGGTTAAATTCAATTATAGTTATTAAATGTTTATAAATAAATAATTAATCTAGTTATAAATATAAATAATTGGCTTAGAAGTTAAAGCATATATACCTTATTAAATAATATTTTTTATAAATGTTAAAATATTTGCACACCGAAATATGGTAGAATATGTTGATATACTTAAATATTTTTGTAACATCTCATTTACACACATATTTCCGCAAATAAATAATTTTCTTTCTTTCTTTCTTTCTTTCTTTCAAAGGAGCCTGGACCAACACGAGAAGTAGTAGGCGTAATGTGGAAAACTAGCTACCTAGACAGTTCCTGGGACCGTTGCTGAATGGCATATAGTTGCAGGGATGAAGTAAACTATACCGCTCAGGCAGGAACCTCTCCGGGTCGAAGTGCTCTGCATCTGGACCCCAGTACTTTGGATCTCTATGCACACCCCAAATCGAAACAACTATTCCGGAACCAGCTGGCAAAATTAAACCCGACGCTGAAATAAAAGTATTCATTTACATATAATTAATTACTTTGTTTACCAATTATGATATTACATAAATGAATAGGACGATTAATTGGTAGTGGCTATTTTGACCTCGGAGTATTTTCTTACATTTTGCAGTCAAAAAAATATACATATACACTACACAGCCATACTTATATGTATGGCTGTTTGCAAACCGCGACTGATAAGTATGCACATGCCATCCGCGGACGCTTGCGGCTGACATAAACTAATAAGAAACATACAAAATAATCTTATAATTTTTAATTTTAAGTTTATTTAATAACCAATAGTCAACCATTTTATTGGCATGATTCCTAAGTGGTCTCATATTCATTTTAACATGACCATTTTGAAATAATTTGCTACCTTTCAAAAAATTAATAATCAAAATGAAACTTGGTACGTAATAAAATGAAGTCGATTTTTGAAGTTTTTTTTTTATACAATTAGAATTAGAGAATTAGTATGTTGCCTTGGTGCATGAAACAGTTTTGGAAACGCTGCCTGAATCGCTGTGTATTGTAATTGCACGTGACAAATACAAGTAAAGCTTTATAATTATTTGTAAAATACTATGTACACATCATCAGTGTTTGTTTGTTTGTCGTGACGAAATTTTGTTTCACCATGTCCCAGATCACAAAATCTAAAGATGTTTAATTTCAAAGTGTTAGGGCCAAAACACATAACATAACAAACTCGAGCGGCGCGGCGCCGCAAGGCGGTTATGTGTTTCGGCCTTTAATGATACTGTAACTTATAAGATTTAATCTCAAACTTACGTAATTTAATTTCACTCTGAACTTTCCTTATTATAAACGGCACGGGAGGAAATAACCGGAGGGATTCTTTTACTACCATTTCCAAGTACTTGAAACGTTTCAAATCTTCTTTCACTATTGGCCGTTCAGTGTCTCCGAGAACGTCACGAATCCTATAACAATAAATTTCTTTTTTTATGTAAGAGGTCAGCTATTAAGTAAACAAACCTCCTCATTGCAAGAAAGAAAGGAAATAATTTATTTGCGGAACATGTGTGTAAATGAGATGTTACAAAAATATTTAAGTATATCAACATATTCTACCATATTTTGGTTTGCAAATACTTTAACATTTATAAAAAAATATTATTTAATTACATATGCTTTAACTTTTAAGCCAATTATTTATATTTATAACTAATTTAATTATTTATTACCAAAATATTTACAAACTATAATTAAATTTAACCATGTCCACCGTAAACTACCAACATTTCCAAACCTAGCAAGATAGGAGAAGAAACGTAAGAGAATACCTTGGCACATATAGACACCATAGATATTACAGGTGGTTCTCGGTCCTGTGGCCGGAATATAAGGCCTATTGTGCAAGTCTACCAGCCATCCTACCCTCCATTCAGTAACATGACAGAGTTGTCATGGTGGCAGGAATTGGTAAGGCTGTGGATCCCTACCCGGATAGGCTACTACTCAGCACTCTTCCACCAGTGGTCTATTAGTGATTATTTTAACTAAGTATAGGCATCATTGACGTCATAGATATTATTATAATTATATATATTTTATATATTATTTATTTGTCTGACCGTCAATTCAATAATATCTTTGTACCTATTACTATAGTTGACTAACACTCATCTCTACAGTTCGTGTAAAGTGTCCAATAATAAAATTTTATTCATAAACTGAACGGGTGAAACAAAGTTTGCCATGACAGCTAGTGTCATGGCAAACTTTGTTTCACCCGTTCAGTTATTATGAGATATTTTGCCGTTTTTTCTGTTGTATTTTATAAGAAGCTTCTTCTGACAATAACTAATACAATAAAAAAAAACAATTAGCCAAATCGGTCCAGTCGTTCGGAAGTTATGCACTTAGCAACACATTCAACGATTTATTTTCATACTATAGATGTTTAGATTCTTTTCAATATTTAAATAAACTATACTTACTTGAGTTGCAAATACTTACTCCTCATAAATCTTGTCTTGTATTTTTGGATATTTAGCCAGTAACTTCAAAGTATTCCCTATCGCCACCGCCGAGGTGTCCGTCCCAGCTATTGTCAAAGTTAGAATCTCTTCCCTCAATTCTGTGTTAGTGTATCCTTTCTCTTCGCCTGATAAAGCTATTAATAATTCTAAGAAAGTCTTTCTTTTGTAATTCTCTAAATCTGAAAAAAATACAAATAAAAAAATAAAAATGCAAATAAAAAATATCCCTGGAAAATACACCAATTGAATATAACTCTAAAAAAAGCAATATATATGCTTATGTTAGGCAAGGATTCTAATACATAAAAACAATTAAATAGATACCAGAATAAATTTAATAAGCACGCAGACCCGGAAACGCAGACATCTAAATGTCCATCGGGAATCGAACCCAAGCCTCCCGACTGGTCGATGGACTAATTCCAGTTGGACTGATGTGTGTGCTAGTCCCTTTACTAATGAGGCAATCAATTAGTAATGCTACAAACGCCTGCAACTTATATCAATCCTTGAATAGAAGTAGTATCGAAGTTTACTAGGTGGTAGAGTTTCGCACCGACTCGCCCGGATTAGTACCACCGCCTTACCTATTCCTGCCACCATAACGTCGTGTTCCGATTCAGAGGGTAAGGTAGCCGGTAAACTTATTTTTGCTCAAGGCCAAACATCGCGGCCTCAGGTTGGTAACGCACCATTACCGCCTTTGATTCTCTAGGTGGCGGCGGGAATTTCTTACCATCAGGAAATCCGTCTGCTTGTTTGCCTTCCAATATCATAAAAAAACTTCGAACATATCTATGTCGAAATTTATGAAACAATGCTAAGAATTTGTGTCGGATCGTTATATTTCACAAATCTGTAATTAAATTTCCTGTGATTCAGAAATGACAAATGAAATAAGACTTTAACAAGAAATACATTTTTGTGACAAATTTTTAACTGTAAGGTTTACTACTGCCAGTAAACTCGAAAAGTGCCATTCAAAACGCATCAAATAAGCCCAAACACTATTGTAGAATGTTGGAAGATTGAGGAGTCTTCCTGGTTCTCTCATCAGATCATTTCCAATCAATAAATCAAACATTACCCACACTACCATGCATTTGACACACACAAACAAATATATTAACAAAAAGTTATATAAAGTTATAAAAAAAATTGGAAACAAAGTAGGTAGTTGGGCTTGAGAAATGAAGATGGCGTTCTTATCAACAAGATATTAAAAATTATTTAACATTGTCGAATTTCGACCAACGGGCGACCACTAGTTATGTTCAACTACCTGAAAGCTTTAATTCAGTTAAATATATGTGACATTATTTTTTTATGGTATTGGAAGGCAAACAAGCAGGTGGACTTCCAGATGGTAAGAAATTCACGTCGCTTAGAGATACCAAAAGTGGTAATGGCGCGTTGCCAACCTGAGACCTCAAGCAAAAGTAAGTATACCGGATACTATACCCTCCAAACGGAACCGGAACCACAACAACACAACGGTAAGCAATGACGTTATGACAGTAGGAATAGATAATTTACCACAATTCTTTTATAAATACGCACCGAAATTGCTATCAACTTCAGGCCGAGCCAATTTTTCCTTTTCCAGCTCCTCTCGTTTATCTTGAACCACCTTAAAAGTAAATAAATTGTACAAATAATAAAACTCAAATGTTATTTATCCATTCTCACAAAGTTATTATTTAGGGGCAGTAAAAGAAAAGCAGCTAACCTAATAACACAAAATATACATATTTTCCCCAATTTACTAAGGACTTGATGGCAATGGGACCACCTCATAAGTAAAAAAAAGGATTTTTGAAATTGATTTAGAAATGAAGAAGAGATCGATTAACATACATTAAAAAAATATCGCGCACCATTACCACCTTTGGTGTCTCTAGGCGGCGTGAATTTCTTAACATCAGGAAATCCATCTGCTTGTTTGCCTTCCAATATCATAAAAAAACTTCCTTTTTCAAAGTCGGTTTATAAATGCACAAGTTTGCATGTGTTCGTTAACGTCATACTGACATTAAGTACTTTTTATCCCGAACTGCTTTATTAAGCACGTAGTAGTGCGTTCGAGTAATTGTGGGCATCTAGCAATTTCAATAGCAAAAAAAATAATTTAAAAAGTTAAGATCCCAAACATACATTTTATGTGAGACAGATTAACGAACTACTTTCTTAATGATAAAGGACAATCGTGGTGTCTATCACCATAGTAATGTCACAATTCACAAGTACGTCGCTGTCCTGAGGTTGGAGTGTTGGGCCTGTAGAGTTTCGCAGCGACTCGCCAGGATTGGTACCACCGCCTTGCCTAATTCTGCCGCCATAACGTCAGTGCTTTGACGTGTTCCGGTTCGGAGGGTTAGGTAGCCGGTAAACTTGCGTGTGTGTGCGGTAAAACTAACATCCCGGCCTCAGGTTGGCAACGCACCATTACCACCTTTGGTGTCTCTAGGCGGCATGAATTTCTTAACAACAGGAAACCCATCTGCTTGTTTGCCTTCCAATTTCATGAAAAAAAGAAATTGTCAATATTCACCTTATCTACAAATTTGTGCAAAACATCGATATGTTTCTGGTGTTCCTTGTATTCAGGAAAGAACTTGAACAGCCAATCCGGTTGCAGCCACAAATGAAATATCCTTTTGCAGACCAAATGCAGCACTCGAGTCATTGCAGTAAGAAACGCTGAATTGGAACTCTGGGCATTGATTTTAACTCCCATAGTTGTTTCTGAAACGTTAATTCAAACATGATAAATTAAAAACTATCCGTCGTTGTACATTAACGCCCAATTTCAATAACCTATCTAAGATAAGAGATAGGGCTACTACAAATCAGTAACTAGACAGCCACTGCTATTTTTAGCAATAATTAACAAAAATAACTTATTATCAAAACTCGAGTAGGCCGATCTCTATCTATTGTGGTTATTGAATTGTTCGGTAGAGAACATGATACCTATTGCCTAAGTTACTTAACAATTTTTAAATGAAAAAAATGAGATCATGCAAGTCACAAAATGAAGCCAAAAGCACTCTTCTTAAAATAAAATTCATACTAATTTAATATGATTAGACACGATAGGATTTTTCAAAAAATAAACCCACAAAGCACTATAATAAATAAAGTTAGTTAGTAAGTAAATAAGTAAGTATTTTCACGTCCATATCCCCGAAGGAATACGCAGAGGCACAGCCAGGGCACCCACGACTAGCCAAAGACACTGAGTCCCACAATGTGATAGGTGGCAAGCCTATCGCCAACCGGGTACATATCCAATCCCGGGCAGCGTTAATTTTATTAGAAAATTGAAAATGTATATTTTAAATAAATTTTTTTACTGCCCGACCCGGGGATCGAACCCGGAACCTCAAGAAATCAAGTTCGACGCCAGACCGCTAGACCACAGAGGCGACATAAATATTCGTAGCTGAATTAACGCTGACAAAGTCGTGGACGGGTAGGTGACAGGTATTACAAAACACATGAAACATTTCACACATCGACCAAAATGTACATATATTTTCCGTGTTGGTCAGGGTTGAATCTGCCTCTGCCTCCATTACCAACCAGATCACTGATGGTAGAGTGCTTTGCAGCAAGTTGCCCAGGTCCACCAGTTGCAACATCCACTGCCTTACCTGTTCCTGCCTCCACAATGACTCTGTCATGCACCGGTATGGAGGGTAGGGTAGCCGGTAGACTTGTACAATTGAGGTTAGATTAATTTGTTTAATTTGTATTAGGATATTCATTTATTTGTTACTAGCTTTCAATCTGCGACTTCATCAACATAGAATAGATTGTCATAATACTTTCATACCTCATTGTAGTCATTTGGATTTAATAGAAAAAGTAACTTTAACTGTATATATATAAATGAGTGCGTGTACTAGCGTACACTCGAAAGAAGTGAAGAAGAGAAACTTCTTTATGACGTTATTTTTCAAAAAATTATTTACTATAAGCAACTTTACAGAAATGGGTGAAATAAAGTTTACTGCCAATCCCTACTCCGCTGGAGAAAGTATACTTCGTATCACGCGTGGTAGGGATAAGAACAACGTAACGGAAAAATGTGACGCGTAACGAAAAAATGTTACACTAAATTATTTTCCAACCCCGACAAAGAAGTTTCACTTCAATAAATGTTGTCAAAAGCAATTAAGCCATGAAAGCGAAACAGACATTTATAATATCAAAGCATGGAAAGCATGGGTTCGGATTCATGACATGTTTTATAAATTAGAAAAAAACGTACCACACACTGAATCTAATGTATAGGCGCTTAAATATGACCAAACTGCAACCTTTCCTTTGCCGGCCAGACTTGATAAGTTTTGTCGTAATTTCTCGCCCTGTTCTGAAAATACTTCTATAAAAGTCTCCACTATTTTAGGCGTAAAAGCAGGTAATAGAATCTTTCGACGACGCCTCCAAATTGAAACTAGAAAGTACAGATTTTCATATTCATAACAAGTAATTTATTCAAATATTAAGCTACAAATAATAAAAGTAAATAAATAATTATTATTCACACATCACTACGTCTTTTGGTATTTTTTTGGACATGGCAATAATTGTGTTAAATTAGTCTACCTAAGACTATGTTGTAGCTACATTCGTTATTAAGTATACCTATGGTTAAATTCAACACATACGTTTAACATTGTGAAAGTCCGGTGTCTTTACACTATGTTAAAACCATAACCAATGATGGTTTTAAGAGTGGTTCGAGATTTTGACCCCACCCTAGTGGGTGCTAGGGGCTAGATAGATACCTAGTCTAATTTGGGCTAATAGTATTCACCCATTGGATTTGGAGACTGAGCTAAATGAGTCTCCGTCTTAAAGACTGTATCTACTGGAGAACATATTTTCTCCCGTTGTCAGTCAATATACCTAATATTTTGAAAATATGTTTTGCATGTTATTTCATCGTTGGCAATTGGTGAAACTCTATCATATATTTTTTATACATGAAAAACACTTGTAAAACTGTGCAAGTGTTTTCGTATATAATTTTTTTCCAAAAATTTTTATACATTATTTGGTAATAAAATAAGTAAGTAAATAAATCGGGTATAATGCTTTCCGCACTCTCTACTAGCCAACCTTTGGGCCAACAGCAATACAACAAAAAAAACACACAAATAAAAACTCTATAGTTACTTAGACATTATTATGTCAAGACGAGAGAAGAAGAATAGTTTTAATGAAAACTTCTTTAGCGGCTTTGCGCACTTTTTTTGGAATGGGCAAAAACTTCTAAACTCGCGTCAGGACACGTGACCTAAATTTCGTAAGTTTCGTAAATTCGTAAGACGGCGCAGGGCGCTTGCGCGAATGTTCGTGTTGTCATGTTTGTGTGCGATAACGCAATAAATGAATATTGTATTCTACCACACAAATGACAGTACTTTCATATTGATAATTAAAGCAATTCGTGCAAAATTATTCCCTAACCATTCCAAAACATAAAAATGAACAACGTTAATATTCGAGTTTTTACTTCTGCCGGCACTCCCGGAGTGCAACATGTTTTTTTATGTTAGAGGTCAGCGAACAAGCACACGATTCTCCTGATAGTAAGAGATATCCGTAGCCTGTAGACACCATAGATATTACAGATGCGTCGGTTTTCTTAGGCCGGGGTGGAAGGCCTATTTACAACTCTACCGGCTACCGTACCCTATATATCCTCTTCTAATTGAAAGTTTTACTCGCTAAAGCCAGTAAAAAATAATGATGATGATGAAAAATACTGCCTCTTACAAGAAAACCTTATTTGGGATTGCTTTGCGTAGGATTCCTTCCTAGTGAGGAATTGTTTAACGAATTCGAACGGAAATTAGTATAAAAACTATGGTTGTTCGTAACTTTACTTTTAAAAAAATCTCATGGTATGAAATGATAACTCATTACGAGTACATAAAAAATCGAAAGACATTTTTCGCAGCTGATTACATTATTATAAAATATTCTTGCTTGAAAATTTCATTAATTAAATAAATAATTGAATGCATACCTGGCGCAAATATACCTCCATTCCCAATTATCTTTTGAATAAATCTATGCAAATCATCTTTCTCCATATGAGTTTTCAATATAACTTCTAGATCTACTGGGTTGATAACCACTGCAGGAATAAAATGAATATTATATAGATAATTAAACATTTTTATATATCTATGTATTAATACGTGATGCCAAAACTTTGGACCCCTTTTCACAAAAATTTCGCGGACGCAGGAGCCTAAAAATTTGGCACACTTATAGTTTATGTGTAGGAGAAGTGCAAAACGTATTTTTCAAAAATATTTTTCAATAATAATGCTTATAAAGTACATTAAATCAATAAATAAAACATTACCCACAGTACCATGTATTTGACACACACAAACAAATATATTGATGATAACGACAAAAGATCACAGATGGCGCACTAAAAAGTTTGGAAACAAAATAGTTGGTCTAGAGAAATGAAGATGGCGTTCTTATCAACAAGATGTTAAAATTTATTATGGTCGAATTTCGGGCGATCACTAGTTATTATAATTTCATCAGTATATTAACAGCTTAAATACGCGTGATTTTCTTAAAACGATTAGAAGTAAAAAATATACTTATAAACTACAATTGTGGTAGTGGTATGGCACCTGAAGCCTAAGACAATGAGACGTTTTCATAATAAACGCGTTTGAGATGTGGTGTTGGTTTACATTGCTTTTGATACCATGAGCTGCAAATAGGAGCAGTAAATCAATTTTCGAAAATTTGGCAAAACCACTCGTACTTTTTTATGAAATTAGTTTAGCGAACAAGCGTACGTATCTTAATGGTCAAAGACAACCGTGGTCTATAGACACCATACTCGTAGATGTCTTAGATGCGCCGATGTCCTGTTGCCGAGATGTTAGGCATATTGTTCAAGTCTACCGGCTACCCTACCTTCCGGACCGGAACATGACTCATTACGGAATAGGAATGGCGATAAATACATAACCGAACAATTTGCTGCTCAGTACTCGACCACTAGTTGCCTATTTGTATTTAACCAGTGCTCGCTTCTTCCGAGCTGACTGGCAAAGAGGCAGATGTATAATTCTACTCAGCAGACCTGAACCAAAAATTGAAAACATGAGGATTCTTTCTGAATCACGCGGAAAGCAAGTCGTCAACTTGTTTAGACAACATTGGGCGGTCTTCTTAACGTACTCTAGAGAGGCAGATAATTCTATAGCAAACTTGCTCAGGGTAAACTGCCTACAAGATGGTTGGACTTCATCACGAAGACAATAGACGGTAGTGCACTCCAAACAGCCTACGACCGCACACTTGGAAACAATTATGTGGTCGCAATCTTTAGCATTGAGGGATCGAGACAGAAGATTATACACTGGAGTGAGAGGTTGGGAAAGAGCTGAAATGTTTCGGGTAAACGCTATTAATAATAAGTAATACGCTATTTCCCCTACCGTTCTAGCTGAAATACGACAGCGCGAACACTTGTATTTGAACATTTAAGAAAAGAGCGATGGGAAAAATAGCATTGCAATAGTTTGTCAACATTTTTAAATAAAAGTTTTATAATATCACCCTTATTTATTCAGAAGTCAAAATTGGGACTTAACCGCTATTTCCGTTTCGTGATATTTCATTCCGCTGTCAGCTTATGAAGTGGGAGCACCGAAAATAAACTTACAACTACGATAATATAGGTATTTTTATGTTATTTTTATGTATAAAACTCTCAATCAGAAACGCACTAAATACGCAGTTTACTGAATAGATAAGTCGTTGGCGCCATGCGCCTGTTGTTGAGAATTTTTATGGGTGGGTTCATCTTTTTTTTTATTTTTTTATGATATTGGAAGGCAAACAAGCAGATGGATTCCCTGATGGTAAGAAATTCACGCCGCCTAAAGACCCCAAAGGTGGTAATGGTACGTTGCCAACCTGAGGCTGGAGTGTTAGACCTCGAGCAAAAGCAAGTTTACCGGCTACCTTACCCTCCAAACCGGAACACGTCATGACGTTATGGCGGCAGGAATAGGTAAGGCGGTGGTACCAATCCGGGCGAGTCGCTGCGAAACTCTACCACCTAGTATCATCACTTTCCCTTTTCTATCTTCAATGTAAAATGTTATTTGACATGTTATGCTTGCAGATGTAAAATAAGCCTGTATTTGGCTAATCCCGTTCGCGTTGTGGCAAAAAGCCCTACACCACGAGTCAACTCGTGTTGATTCGTGTGTCGTCGTTTGTACGGTACGGTCGATTTCCTGAGGATGCCTCGATGTCGAGGCGAAACGATTGCGATTTGGTGTTTCCTGTGGTAAGTTCTTCAACAAAGTTGGCGAAGGTCATGACATGACAAGTGGTTTTGTTTCCCGAGTTTGGACTCTATTCATGTTCTGGTCGCGAAGGTGGGCATTGGAATGTTAGTTAGGCTTGTCATTTGGAGAACTATTTGCCATATCAGTTACACTGCTTACGAGTAATTAGCAAAATAAAGGCTTATTTTACATCTCTGATACGTAATGGATTTCCGCAAATTTCCTGATTCAATGACATATTATGCTTGTCTCGTTCTATTTTTTCATTTGTAAAGTTAACAAAAATCTACACAAGGCCACTCATGTACCAAATTGGACACTCACAAAAGTATAGTATGTGATTCAGCCATCCACATATTATTCCATTGTTATCCATTGCTTCGTAACTCAGACTCTTCAAAGATGTCATGATATCTGAAACCAACAACAAATTTCTCACGGTATTTTGTAAGATGAAGAAAAAAGACATCCCATACGGTATTTGAACCTGCCCCTTTCATCTTATGCTAGCGAATTTTTATATAAGGTATTTTTTTTTGAAAAAATATGAATATTTTATTCCAAGCACAGGCAAATTTTATATA
>NJDD01001552.1:280152-356987 GCA_002245505.1 Calephelis nemesis | reverse complement strand
TTTTTTGCGATGCCGAATATATTTAATATGCTGCTATAGGGTTAATCACGATGTCATGGAAATTGGTAATTGGATTTAGATATGTCATTTTAGGTTCTCTCGAACATAATACTGGTGGTAATTCTGCTGTTCACAAAACTAAACTTATTTTAGATGCATGCTATCTTTTTCAAATAATAATAATAATAAAGTTTATTTCCACCAAAATATTACATGTATTCACTATTCTAATTTAAACTAAATATAACTACACAAATTGGTGACATATAATTGTAACTAACTTATAACTAATTAGTTCAAATCTTAAGGATGACAAAGAAGAATCAGCGTAGAAGCACATATAATATTTGGTAGGACTGGAGCCTAAACTAAGATATTCCTGTATTTCGGGACTCCGGGGTTCCCACCCAGATCTTAAAACACTGCTTCATGGTTATGTACTCCAAGTAAATTAGTGTATAATTGTGCGTATACGTGTGTATGTTCGTGTGGGTATGTATGACTGAGTCTGCATAATAATATGAGAGTGCGAGTGCAAATGAAACAGAAACAAAAGATATAGAACATTTTAGATGTCAGATTCGTCCGAACATGTCAAATTATTATGTTTTTAGTTAACATTTTCCGAGTGATACATTAAACGTCTGCAGAAATGACATGTACAGTCTAATTTGACAGCTTTAAATGTGTTTTGTCTCTTTCTGTTACTTTCGTTTAAAGAAGACAGCGATATCTTAAAACTAGTTTAATTAATTGCCACCACTGTCAAATTATTATCATTTAGTTGATAAGTAGTAGGTAAATTATTTTATCGGATTCGTTGAAATTTATTTGAATTAAATGTTAATAATCTGCTAGAACCTACTGTGTTCAAGAATAGAGTGTTTTGAAACTTTTTTTATGATAATGGAAGGCAAACAAGCAGACGGATTTCCTAACGGCAAGAAATTCTAGCCGCCTAAAAACACCAAAGGTGGTAATAGTGCGTTGCCAACCTGAGGCCGGGATGTTAGGCCCCGAGCAAAAAGTAAGTTTACTGGCTACCTTACCTTCCAAACCGGAACAAGTCATAATGTTATAGTGGCAGGAATAGGTGAGGCGGTGGTACCAATCCGGGTGAGTCGCTGCGAAACTCTACCACTTAGTCAGATGTCGCGGTGTTAGTGACGGTAAGCCTATGCTCGTCTTTTACGAGCTGTCTGTCAGGAAGGCAGATGGACTTTTCTGCAAAGGAGCCCATACTAACACGGGGAATGTAAGACAGATGAGACGTCTGTACAAAAAAAAAATGTGTGTGTACTTATGTACACGCGTTAGAAGTTATACTTCTTCGGCGTAATAAGATAAAAATCTTTTTAAAAATTTTATCTTTTACCTTAATTTTACATTTGTAGGCAAAATGACACTAACCATAGAAAAAAGGTATAATAATGCATAATTTAGTTGCATATAGTTTATTTGATATTTAATAAAAACTAAAATGTTATCTATAGCTAACTTCATCATGTCGGTTTTTCGTGACGGTGTGCGCGCGCATCGTAAAAATTTACCATCATCATTTTTTCCTAACGCGCCAAAAGAAGTATAACTTCAAAAATCTGGACGTGATATGGACAGTTTTAAGCATTGATACACTGGTAACACTAGTTTACAGCCGCGGACGAAACCACGGGCAAATGTTAGTTCATGATATCGCCAGGCCGCACCCGATTGCGTAATAAAAGATGTTCTGTAATCGATTATCACAACGCGCGTGATCGATCTCAGCACTATCATCACGTTTTCTTTGATTGTATCTTAAACGCAAATGTCAAAAGGTTTACCGCACAAAACAATTTAGTTCAAATTTCCATTGCATCATCAGGGGCAAAATGTAAGAAAGAAAGAAAGAAAATTATTTATTTGCGGAATACGTGTGTAAATGATATGTTACAAAAATATTTAAGTATGTAATACTTTCCCCGTGTTGGTCCGGGCTCCTTTGTAGAATAGATCATCTGCCTTCCTGTGCCAGGCAGCTCGTAAGAGGCGAGCATAGGCTTGCCGTCACTAACACCGTGATATCTGACTAGGTGGTAGAGTTTAGCAGCGACTCACCCGGATTGGCACCACCGCCTTACCTATTCCTGCCGCCATAACGTCATGACGTGTTCCGGTTCGGAGGGTAAGGTAGCCGGTAAACTTAGTTTTGCTCGAGGTTGGCAACGCACCATTACCATCTTTGGTGTCTCTAGGTGGCGAGAATTTCTTACCATCAGGGAATCTGTCTGCTTGTTTGCCTTCCTATAACATAAAAAAAAATCAACATGTTCTACCACATTTTGGTGTGCAAATATTTTAATATTGATAAAAAAAATATTTAATTAGGTACATACACTTTAACTTTTAAGCCAATTATTTATATTTATAACTAGTTTAATTATTTGAAAAATTAAATTTATTTATTAGTCGAAAATGTATGTTAAAAGCTGTAACAAAAGATATTTGATAACACCAAAATATACTACCACATTATAGTGTGCAAATATCTTTAAAATTATACTAACTTGATATTAAGATTTGTAACATATTGTGTTTTAAATATTTGAACAAAATTTTAAAATATAATTAGGTTTAACCCTAACTACGATAAGCTACCATGAAGCCAGGGGGTCATATAATATTCAAGATCAAAATTTCTCCTTGAGCCAGGAGACATATAGGTACCTACTCAAGCCGCAAAATATATACCTATGTATCTATATTAGTAAGTAGTACTTAAGCTCAGTAGTTCCTATGAGTTACTACTACTCTTGAATCTCGATTTTATGCAAATTTGAATTTGAAATCGGAAATGTCATTTTAGGTAGGTCCTCTCGGAGATAGTACTAGCGAATTATTAACATTTAGTTAGTAATGAGCAATTAATTTTTAATAGCATTTTTTGAGTCTTTGGAACTAAATGTTAATAGTACGCTTGTATAATAAAACTAGCTGCTCCCGCGAACTTCGTTCCGCCCGTTTAGTTTGTATGGGAAAAATTAAAATGTTGTTTTTCCCAGTTTCCTCACAATTGAACAGGATAAAAAGTATCCTATGTCCTTCTGCCGGTTTTAAGTTACCTCCGTACCAATTTTCAGCCTAATCGGTTTAGCCGTTCTTGAGTTATAAATAGTGTAACTAACACGACTTTCTTTTATATATATAGATTTTAAAAAAGTTTTATAACCACTACCATCTTTGGTTCTAGATGCCCATCAATAGTTTACTCTCTAATCACGGTTTCATTCAAATTGGAAATTTGAATCGGATATTTAATTTTAGATACTCTTGAACACAGTACAGCTATTTAAATTATGCGCTTCGGCTTTTTTCGTCAAGCTTCGGAAATCTGAATTTTTTTTAAAGATATATCTAGGTATATAGTTGTTATTACACAATTAATAATTTTGCTTAGATTTAGATTAGGTCAACCAATTTAAAAATAAAAGTATAAAGTGGAAAATGAGTGAAAAGTGTAAAGCCGAAGCGCATAATTTAAATCGTAGTACTGTACAACAGATTATTAACATTCAGTTAGCAATAACCAATGGATTATTTTATTGGATTCATTGAATTTTTTTGGAACTAAATGTTAATAATCCGCTAGTATTCTGTTCAAGAGTACCTAAAATGACAAATCTAACTTCAATTTCAAATTTAAATGAAATCGAAATTTAAGAGAAAACCTACAACTCAAACAAAATAGCGACATACTATTCGACCTAGCTACATTCATATTGATGACCCTATCCTGGATACGCTCTTGGTCAGCATCATCGTGGTAGATAGCTGTATTCTCCAGGATTGATATGGCCGTCTTACATGTTCCTGTCTCCATAGTTACTGTAGATGTTGTGATACTTTGCAAACTCTACCGGCCAAAAGAAAACATATTTTAGAATGAAACATTTTCAATTATTTTTTTTGACTTAACAACAATAAATTTAGAAAATGTGTAGGTATTTTTAATTCTACTAAAATTATCAAGGCGAAATTTTGTATGTTTGTTCGTTAATTATTAACGTAAAAACTTCTAAACCGTTTATAATGAAATTTGGCACATACATAGAAGTTGTATTACGGTGTGGTCATATCGTATTGTAAAATAACCAAACACGTCGAATTTCTTGGAGATAAGGATGCGAAAGGCTGCCTGTTTGTCTGTTACGCTGTTACCCCAAAACCTCTGGAGCGACTATGATTAAGTTTGATATGCATATAGTTGTTAGAGACACATATTTAAACAAAGGCTACGTTTTTCTAAATCAACTCCTAAAATACTATAATGTTATTTAATGAAGCACTTTATTGTGCACCAAAATTTACAAAAAACTCGCGAAGAAAGTAGATAATAAGAGGTTATTTTATTTTGGATGTAGTTTTGTGTATAGACAACCAAAAAAGCTGAATTCACTCGGGATATTTCAAACAGCCCAGGATTATTTAATTTAAATGATGATTCATAAGGCAACTTGACAATGACGAGGATAATGTCGTATTGTGTATGCTGCGCATGCGCATCTTAACTGAACCTTAAGGCCATACTGATGACATTGACTTAAATGTTACTACCTTATTGCCCGCGACTTCATCACCATAAAATATATTTATATAGGTCTGACAGAGATCGCTCTGAATTTACTGGATTAATAATTATAAAAAGCATAATATTATAATCACTAACATTAATAGCATAGTTTGCATGTTATTCATTACTTTCTATAGTTGAAAAATTTGAACGTTTTTAAAAATTTGACATGGCCGATATTTAGCAGTTTTACCATACATTAAAATCCTCCCGTCCGCTCAAGAGCTACAATGCCACAGTCAGACACACAAGCACACACAGGCACGTTAAACTTATATTAACTAACACCCTTCGTTTTGCGTCGGTTTTATAAAATAGTGGAAGAAAATCTCCTCCTGTTTAGAGTCGGTTAGAAACAAAATGAATCAACATAACTTTAGATACATGGTATGAATAATTGAGCAGGTATTTAAACGTTCAAATTAAGTAGTAATTACTACTTATTGCTATAATGTTTCTATACTAGATTGGAATTATAATTATAGGTTTATAGTACTTTTGTTAAGGCCCAGATAGCGGACTTTTTCGTTCCACGCTGTCATGCTTGCACGTGGCATAATGTGTTGCGGAATATATAAAAATTTCTTGCGCAAAAACTTCAAGTTCATCAAAAAATACCATCTCAAAATATTTATATACCCGTAATGTGGATCATTATCTTTGTAATATCAACATTGCTAAATAAAGACTTGAATGTCAATTTTCAGTTCAACATTTTAGAAGTTGAATTTACAAGTTTAGTACACTATTAGTTTCAAGTTGTTTTTTTTTTCTATATGAGAGGTCTGCAAATAAGCACAATGGCTTCCTGATGGTAAGAACAACTGTAGTCTATAGATACCAGAGATATCACAGGTGCGTTGCTGTCTTGCAGCTGGGGTGTTAGTTCTATTGTGCGAATCTGCCAGCTACCTTTACTTCCGGACAGGATCATAACAAAGTCACTAAATGTAAAAATAAGTAAGTATCTTCACACCCGTATCCCCGAAGCGGTAGGCAGAGGCACAACCAGGGCACCCACGACTAGCCGAAGACGCTAAGTTCCAAAATGTGATAGGTGGCAAGCCTATCACCATCCGGGCACATATCCAATCCCGAGCAACATTTTTTTTCTAATAGAAAATTGGAAATACCACATTTTCTTTTAGTTACCCGACCCGAGATTCGAACCCGGGACTTCACGAAGTCATGTCCAACACTTGGACCGCTAGACCACAGGGAAGACTATAAACTATAGTATATGTATAATGGTGTATGTATAGGATATATGTATGAATACAAATACAAATAATATTTGTGTTTATCTTTATTAGTTAATTAGACCAACATCTATATTTTTTAAAATCAAAAAGAAATATAGTACCATGAAATCTATTGAAAAAAAACTGCGATTTGAGGTTGTAAAGAGGGAGGGATGTGCTTTTAAGATTAAAAAATAGGTCATCGTGATTTATTTTCTGAGAGCATTTACCACAGCAATGTTTATTTTTTTACACTATGTAAAAGTAGAGATTTTAACGAACAAAAAGCATTGACACGAACATTTTCAATTGAAAAGTGAAAAAACAAATATTTCAAATCCAAAAAATATAGTTTGTTTGGGACATAGAAATTTGTGAAAGATTTTTTTTTTGTAAAAGAATTTTGGATCGCCCTCAATACTCTTTGCCTGCCACGTAAGGGACTTGGCGTGAAGATATGTATGTATAAGTAAAAATAGAAAACTAAAAAGCTTGGTTATTTGTATTTTTCACATAAGTTTTGAAGCTATATAAAAACATTGTAATAACAGAAGTCGTAGATCTTTTTTTACCTACAATTTGCAATTTAACTTTTTTCCATAAGGCTTGTAGTTTTGCAGGAAATCGAAATAAACCGTTTTTTACTCTTAAAATACCCTCTCTCCCACTTTCCAACCACAAATCGACTGTAATTTATTTCTCCTTAAATATGTATTATATTCATATTTTTTCTTTTCGAATGGGTTTCATCCTATTACATTTTTTCACTTTTTACCTTTTCAAAGGTTTCACCACTGGTCTATCCTTGATAATGCAGTGAAAAATAAAAACCAGTTGGCTATGTTTTTTTTTATGATAATGGAAGGCAAACAAGCAGACGTACGATGGTAAGAAAGTCACGTCACCTAGAGACACCAAAGGTGGTAATGGTGCGTTGCCAACCTGAGACCGGGATATTAGGCCTCGAGCAAAAGTAAGTTTACCGGCTACCTTACCCTCCGAACCAGAACACGTCAACGCAAGTATTGGACGTTATGACGTCAGGAATAGGTAAGGTTATTAAAAAAAATTGTAGGTTAAAAAAGGATCTTCTTCGTTGACCTTTGGCTATCGATTGGTCGTCTGAACCTGACCTGATGACGAATAGCTCAACGGGATACAGGGATATTACGTAACATTTTGTCACGGTGTAAAGGGATAATCAAAGGTACCGTAGGTGGGAAAGACCGTCCGCGATTGTCATTTGCATCCATTAGCGAATACTTCGTTACTTCCTACCACAGGTACCGTTTTCTCCTCTTTTGTTGAGGAATTGTTTCCTATTGACGACTTCCTTATGGCTCTCTGATGATGCCTATTGATTGCTTTATTGACATTTTATCTTTTCGTAATACTGATTGTTCGAATTATTACTTTTCATCGTCGGCACTTAGTAGAACTCCGAACGAAATATTTGATGTATGTATTTTTAAAACCCCGAAAGAAAAGGGGGTTATTATACGTTTGACATGTTTGTGTGTGTGTCTGTATCTGCCATCATAACTTTTGAACGGATGAACCGATTTCGATGCGTATTATTTCGGCAGAAAGCTGACATAATCGAGATGGTTCTTATCTACATTACATAAAGGATTTGTCGGGGATTATGTTTGTAATTGATCCATAACGACCCATAACGTCGGATAAAAAGAAGTTTGCGCGTTTCGTCCTGTTATTAATAAGTAAACTAAAAAGCATTATCCTAAAAAGTAAATTTTATTATTCATATTTATTTTATAACAATTTCACTGTTATACCTGGAGAATAAGAGTTATGCTTACCTATACTTAATTAAGGAACTCTAATTTCTGCCATGCCAATGCCAGGAGAACAAGAGTTATGCTAAACCTATAATTAATATTAAGAAACTCTAATTTGTTTGTTATACCAGGAGAACAAGAGTTATACTAAACCTATAATTAATTAAGAAACTCTAATTTGTTCGTTATACCAGGAGAACAAGAGTTATACAAAACCTATAATTAATTAAGGAACTCTAAACCGTGTAAAAATTTGTAACAATTTCTCCAAGCTACCAGGGGAACAGGAGTTGCGTGGGAGCGCGTTTCTCTCACGACACAGATGCTCCTTTTTGCAATTCGATCTTACAAGCTCGGTAAAACGAACCGGAATACTGTTCAAGTTAAAGTTCAGGGCTTTAAATGCTTTGGCAGAATAGTAAATCATTGTAGTAGAAGATCCGAACCTGCATCGGCCTATACCGAGCTGTTAATAGAATGAAACATAATTTTTAAAGCATTTAGTATGTTATAAAGTTAGTTATTTATGTTTTGAGTTATTTGTTATTTACTTACAATATTGTTGTAAACTTAGCATATCAGTTGCACTGGTGGATTCGGTGAAAATGTAAAAGAAATAACGTAAGACCTTTAATGTACCCCACTTTAAAGCAAATAAAGACTTTAATGTTATTATTATGATGTATCTAATAAACATGGGTTGCCTAAAAATTCAGGACAGAATATTTTTTATTACTTTTTTAAAAAAACAAATTCTTTTATTTCCTTGTTTTTCAACATCTCATATACATTTAAACAAAGTTTTCGCAATAACGACAGCCCATATGTCGATAGATTTTTTCCTATTATCTGACCAAGTGAAAATATCTGGCATCGACATATCTGTTTATAACTGGCAAGGATATATTTATATTTAGGATAAAATTTTCTTACTATATTAACATTGCAACATTTGGTGAAAAATGTTTCTAAAAAATGAATAAACGTATTTTATGTAGCATTTTTAGGAGACCTATTTTTAATTTGTTTTACTTAAACCTACTAAATTTATTAAAATATGTTTCATTCTCTTTTCAGATCGGTGTAGGTCGACTTTGGTTCGGATCTTAGACCATTGCTAGTAATAGCTTTCTCTGGCAGTTTCACGTATTATTGTCAGTGGACAATTGTGAACTTTGTAAGATGTAGGTATATCTTTTGTGTGGATTCCGGATTCAATCTAAATTATAACTAAATATTACAATGTTTTTCTTATATTCTATAGTAAATTTGTTTGTCAAGATGGCATTTAGGAACTTAATTTGGACACAGAATATATTCTTAACCGAATTTGGTTCTTGGCATACTTATTTAAGTTTAATTATTAAGTATTTTGATGTAATGTAGCTGTCATGATGAATGATAGGTACGATTATTTGGAACATTATCCTAAAGTGTTTGGCTTCTTTGATACGTTTTGAACTAATCAATGCTGCTGGGATGAAAGCGTATGACATAAACGTATAAAAAAACTATGATTACTTTATTATTTTACTTATCAAGATAAAAAAAAACAAATAACGGCCGCATTCAGACACATTAATATTTTTTAATCTGTCATTAATTTTAAGAATAGACCATCTGCCTTCCTGCCAGGCAGCTCGTAAAAGGCGTAAAGGCTTACTGTCACTAACACCGTGACATCTGACTAGGTGGTAGAGTTTCGCAGCGACTCACTCGGATTGGTACCACCGCCTAACCTATTCCTGCCGCCATAACATCATGGCGTGTTCCGGTTCGGAGGGTAAGGTAGCCGGTAAACTTACTTTTGCCCAAGGCCTAACATTCCGGTCTCAGGTTGGCAACGCACCATTTGGTAATGGTGCGTTGCCAACCTTTGGTGACTCTAGGCGGCGGAAATTTCTTACCATCAGCAAATCCGTCTGCTTGTTTTCCTTCCAATGTCTTAAAAAAAACCGTACAAAAGTCTTACTCAATGATAGATTAAATGTTAACTGACCTTTTTTCTCTGAGTGTGGCGTAAGTGTAGCGTTTTGACATTTCATTTATATTTTATTTATATATATAAGAAGTAGAACATAATAAGGACAAATAAGTTTCTATCGAAAGGGTTTAGAGGTGAGTATCAGTTTTAGTCACTAATATTGACCATGTTTAAGTGGTAGAATTTTGCAAAAATTTCCTCGGTTTGTTGCCAGCCGCCATAGCATTAGCGCTTCCAATTTTCTGTGCTGGTAAGTAAGTAAGTAAGTATCTTCGCACCTATATCAACGAAGAGATGGGCAGAGGCAAAACCACGGCTAGTCGTCTAGTCGAAGACACTAAATCCCACAATGTAAAAAATGGCAAGCCTATCGCCAACGGGGTACACATTTGAAAACCAAATTTTCTTTTTGTTGCTAGGACTCGAACCCAGGACTTCATGAAGTCAAGTCCTACACTTGGACCGCTACACCACAGAGGCTGGTGGGTATGAAATTAATAATCTTGAAAACGTTGCCTTAGATCCCGTTCGTAAGATTGCGAATCACCATTAACACCTAAGTATATCGTCTTATTAATACATGGACTAGGGTAGGAGTAAAATTAAGTTGATATTATAGTCTGTATTCCATTGTAATAAAGACTATGATATAAGGTTGAACCTTGGAGTACTTTACACCGCGTTTATTAATATGAGGGTTGATGTCTATAGTCGACGGTTGCCTTTTTTCATCTGAAGAGCCATATATTAGCTTACTTTTAAAATATACATGCGCGAAAAGCATAACCCTTATTCGCAATCGAGTATAAAACGGTCATACAAGTTATTATTTCATTACAATCTGTCCATCTCGCTGTGTCATGTGTCAAAAGCGATGTCACTGTACATTGAATAGTACAATATTTTTGCTTTTCCCACAGCAATAAGGTTCTTTTTTGCATTCACAAAACGATACTCTTCAAAATAACAATGAGTATTGTTTGGTCTTCTCAGGTGATATCTCTGAAGCTCCCAGAGAAAGAAAGTCGCTTGAGATTCGAGATTACGTTTCATTTATTATACTTTTAAGAATTAAGAGCAATTGACATAAATGAAAAAATGGCGCTGAATGTGTTATTATTTTTTATCTCCTTTCCGTCTGTGACACGCAATAGGAATGTTTCGCATAATCTTCGACGTCTTTATGCGTTATTAGAGGTCCCTCACACGAGTAGGGCTGCCACATGAACATCGGCTATAATTTTTTTTTGAAAGTCACAGAATATTTAGGACGTCAACCTGCAAAAACCGAGTTCAACTTTTTTTCAAAAGACAGTAAATTCTTCCGAAATGGTTTCATACTAGTATAAATTTTGTCAACATCTAACTAGTGGTTTTTGAGTTATACCTACCTAATACAGCAAAAAAATTACACCATTATCGATGATTTGGTCATTAAACCGGAAAATTGTGATAAAGCTAATATGGGACGACCTCAGAATAATGATCTATCTTTTTCAAAATAACTCATCATAATGGAGTAATCGCGTAACAAACACACAAAAAATGTACAGTCGAATTGAGGATCTTCTGCTTTTTGGAATCGTTTAAAATCCTTAGATTTTATTGTAGCCTTTAAAATCATTTTCAAATGTAAGTAACAACTTGAAAAGACAAATTATTTTTATTTGTTACATACATTCATATCTTCACATCAAGTCTATGGCAAAATAGACAGAATTACAAGTGTCAAATGTCACGATACGTACAGGCTAGCTTCCTTTACATTCGTTACTCCCTTTTTTGATTTTATTCTACTTGATTCTCTTGTTTTATAATATAAGCTTTGTATATGACAAAACTGACTTATTGTTTGTATAAATAGGCGTTGATATTGTTTTATTATGACAAACATTAGAAGGATTGTTTATTTTGTTGTTTTAAACTTTTTATTAAATAGACGATTAAATTCTACTGTATTTTGTTGCAATTATTATTAAGTATTACTTATTTAAATTTATAATTCATCATTTTCGAAAGCATTATTTTGCTTTAGGCAAAATTTGAAAATTATTTGTTGGTGTTATCATCATCAATAGCGATACTTGAATTTTTGGTATAAAAATGAATTCCCATTTTCCTAAGTCGTTGAATCACAAGCGAGCGAATACCAATTTTGCTAATTCTTTTTTTGTTTTGTTATTTTTTGGATAATCAAATTAATATAAAAAAACCAACATTCATAGGACAGGACGATGTGTGCCATCTCTACTACTAGTCTCTAGGTCTAGCTACGCAAGCAAATACAAGAATCTATACATTAATACGTGATGCCAAATCTTTGGACCCCTTTTTACGAAAATTGTGCCGACGCAGGAACATAAAATTTGGCACACTTATAGTTTATGTGTAGAAGAAGTGCAGAACGCTAATATCCTATTAATATTATAAATGCGAAAGTTTGTATGTATGGATGTATGGATGTTTGTTACTCTTTCACGCAAAAACAACAAAGCCGATTACGATGAAATTTGGTATGTAGGTGGCTGAAGACCCAGAATAACATATAGGCTACTTTTTATCCCAGAGTTCTCGCGGGACTGGGACTTACGCGGGTGAAACCGCGGGGCGCAGCTAGTATTTCAATAATAATGCTTTTATATTACGTTAAATCAATAAATAAAACATTACCCACACTACCATGCAATTGACATACACAAACAAATTTATTGAAGATAAGCCTGCTTGCATGAAGCCTGCATTGGTATACTCGGCGTTGACATTTCGAGTAATGTTCAATTTCGTGGTCATCTAGAGGAGAAGGCTAAAATAGCCTCTAAGAAACTTGGTGTGCTCAAAAAAGCGAGACAGTATTTCAAGCCGACCCATCGCTTGCAACTATATAAAGCGCCAATTCGGCCTCATATGGAGTACTGTTCTCAACTCTGGGCAGGGGCTCCACAGTACCAGCTCCTTCCATTTGACCGCATTCAACGTAGAGCAATTCGAATTGTCAATGACCGGGCAATTACCAATCGGCTTGATTCCTTAGCATTGCGTAGAGATGTTGGGTCACTCAGTGTTCTCTACCGCATCTATCATGGGGAATGCTCTGAGGAGTTGTTTGGTTTAATTCCAGCCGCTGATTTCCACCTTCGGACATCGCGTCAGAGCTTAAGGTATCATGCCCATCATCTCGATGCGTGGCGATCTATAACTGTCGATACCGAAGATATTTTTTACCCCGTATAACACCTTTGTGGAATCAGTTACCGAGGGCGGTATTCCCAAACAATAATGACTTAGGGACCTTCAAGAAAAGAGCGTACTTATTCCTTAAAGGTCGGCAACGCATCTGTGATACTCCTGGTGTTGCGGATGTCCGTGGGCGGAGGTGATCACTTTCCATCAGGTGACCCACTTGCTCGTTTGCCTCCTCTTCTATAAAAAAATTACGATAAGAGATCACAGATGGCGCACTAAAAAGTTTGGAAATAAAGTAGTTGGTCTTGAGAAATGAAAATGGCATTCTTATCAACAAGATATTTAAATTTATTACGGTCGAATATCATCAATATATCACCAATGGGTACCACTAGTTAATTAATTTAACTGAGTCTGTATGCATAGGCCTAGAAATATACACATGTAGATGTTTATACACTAATCTGCTCCCGTCGAGAATTAAACCTTAACCTACCGATTAGCCAACAGTGTTAGGCTAGTTCGGTGAAAAAACAGAATACAGTAAAGTAACGTCACTACATAATATGAAACAAAGTCGCTTTCTCTGTCTCTATGTCACTTTGTATGCTTAAATCTTCAAAACTACGCAACGGATTTTGGTGTTTTTTTTAATAGATAAAGTGATTGAAGAGGAAGGTTTATGTGTGTAATACCCGTGCGAAGCCGGGGCGGGCCGCTACTTGTACATAAACTAAATGGTTCGTAAAACTTAATTGCTTTGAATTAAATGTATGATAACTAAAT
Source organism: Calephelis nemesis (assembly GCA_002245505.1). Classification (NCBI taxonomy): domain Eukaryota; kingdom Metazoa; phylum Arthropoda; class Insecta; order Lepidoptera; family Riodinidae; genus Calephelis; species Calephelis nemesis. The sequence goes on along the minus strand of NJDD01001552.1, from coordinate 343,385 downwards.
AGAAACATCAAATGAATGTTAGACAAAGCTAATAATTCGACCAACGCGTCCATTAAAATAAAAATTTACGATCCTGATAGATTAACTTTTTAAACACGTCTTATAAAGGCTTGTACATATGAACGTATTAAAATTAATATTGAAGATGCAGCAAGTATACAACAAACATGATTTTGATGCAAAAAAACAATTTATTTTTTGCATTCAAAAAATGTGTAATTAACCACTGCGAATTATTTAGATGTTTTTAACATTTAAGATGAAAAAAGTTTTTAAACTTTAAAAAGTATTTATGCCTATAAACCCGAAGAAGTAGGCAGAGATGCATCCAGGGCACCCACGTTTAACTAAAGATACTGTGATGGAAAGATGGCAAACCTATCGTCAACCGGGCAGTTCCGATCCCGAGCAGCATTGTTTTTATTAGAAAATTGAAAAAGCACATTTTTGGTGTTTAACCCTTTCAATACAGTTATCGTATGAGAAAACGGACTTTATTTGTAAACTAAAACTATTGTAAACAAACAGTATAAACACAGAGTAAGTAAAAGCAAATATTTTAAATATTAACAGACTAGTTAATGCCCGACTATGCACATGTATTTTTAATTAACATTTACAGCTATTTGGCTTCATTTACGCTGTTAACTCTCCTATCACCTAATACACACACCTAAAACAAATACACGTCCTCGTACATTATGTATATTTAGGTATAAGCATTTCGTGTCACATTGTTTGACCTCTAAAACCGCTGAAACGATTTTGATAAAATTTTATATACACACTCGGTAGGTCTAGGAGTAGGTTGATCTGTATTTCCTCCCCCTACTAAAACAATATTAAAAAAAAAAAAAGTTTGAACTAGCTAGTATTGATACAAATACTATTTAGATACACATTTTCGATATAACATTGTATCTTCAGGCTCGTATCCCTGAACTGGTGAGCGGAGCATCAACATTGGTACCTAGGATTAGCCGAAGATAAGTAGACATTCTATCGTATATAAGTAGACATACCGGTCACTTATAAATAATCGGTCCCGGTCAACGTTGCATCAAATCAGGAAATGAGTTATTCCTAGGGTACCCCTAGGCTAGGAACCAATGATTTATGTAAACTAAAAACGTTCTTCGTAATTTTTCACAAATCGGTAAACACCTAGAGAGCAGATGTTTTCTGATTGGTGAAATTTGAATACAACAGAAATCACAGACACATAATAAAATAAAAATTAAAAAACGTGCTTTTGAAGTCGCTTGTAAGCAAAATTAACCGGTTTTCCTCAACATTATTAATAACTTCCTCAACTTCCTGTGATGTCCTTACCCGAGAACTGATATAGTTATATCCACATATCAAGGCAGACGTATACCATTCATTTACTTTATAAGGTGCATGTACTCAGTCAAGGTTATGTGGTCGAATGCGGTTGTTAGGTCAGGTGTACATAATACTAAGGAGTAACATGATATCAAAACATTACGTATTTTATTTGTGTCCCAATAAAATCATTGGTCAATATTTTTGTAACTGATTCTTTTTATTTAAGTAAAACATAAAGAAAGGTTACGAAAAGGCTTTTTTCTTGACAATATCTAGAAAAATTGGTCCAACGGACTAAAGACGGGTTTTTTCAAAATTATTGTCTATATATATGCTTGCTGTAAATGAAGTTTGTTTGTAATTGGTATTATTTATTAATGTATTTTATAAATATCCTAACCTATTGTTCAACGAGTGTCAGTATTTTGAGTTATTTTGTCTTATTTTTTACTCAATCACAAAAATTCTGCTGAAAAAATATTTTTAGCTTTTTATAATTATTAAATAATAATAAAATAACTTAGGTAGTCAATTCAATAATTTTTGGTCTATTTTGTAATAGTAAAATAATGCTTGTATGCTGCGGACAGCAGCTTATAACAAGTAAAGCCTTTTTTAATGCAGAAAAACTGTTTCATTGTCAATTTTACACTTTTCAACCACAAATGTCACAAGAAGTAATTAATGATACCTATGTAATTTTTTCATTGTATTCCTTTGGTATTTGCACGTTTTTCGTGTCTGCATCACCAAAAAAGTTGACAGAGGTGCTGCAACCAAGGCACACATAGTGATAGGTGGCAAATTTTCAGCAACCAGCCACTTATCCAATTTCGAACAATGATTTTTTATTGGAATAAAAAAAAACAAATTTTCTTTTTGCTGCCAGACTAAGTAAGGGAGTCCGGTATCTCATAAAGACACTAGACTGTAGAGGCAATAAAATTCAGGTGTAACTTTACCTTATGCGTGTGTACATAGGCTTATATCCGTTTATTCAATAACTCGGAAGAGTTTTTATAAAAGGCCAACCGCCACTTCCACTTTCGTCGACAACACCATTGACCTAGTAATCAAGTGTTAACCTTCCTATACTCGCGCAGTGGTCAATGGGACCAAGAAATTACAAATTTTCATATTAATTCTTTTAACAAGAGTAGTTTGTACATTGTTTTTTGGGTAGTATCGAGATTGCTATAAGATCATTCTTTTTTATTTCATACGATAGCAAAAAGCTTAAGGCTCCCCCGATGAAATTAAACAACCGTGGTCTGTAGACACAACATTGTTTAGGTGTGAGTCCTTATGTGCAAACCCATCGTCTACCCTACCTTAAGTACCAAAACAGAACACAGTAATTACAGTGAGAGAGGAAAACATCTGACGGTAAAAAAACCCAGCGAAGTTGCTGCACAGCACTGTACTTTTCTTGTCTTGTATTCAAACTACACTCGTCTAATACGAGCTGAGTGGGAGGCTAGTTCTATAGGTAAAATGTTTAATTTGTAACCGTATTTTTGTATAGCAATATGATGAGTGGTCCTCGGTCTGTAAGACCGCGTCTGTGTGTATGCATTACTAAATTCGACCCCAGTAGAAACGGGTTATGTGGAGAGGTGTACCCACGCACCGCAAATTTTGATGCTCAGCAGACGGGCAAACAGAACGGAAAATGTAATCTGGGTAATCAAATTTAAAAATTGTAATTTTTCTATGAATAGGTCTATCTCTATACGACTTGGCATTTAGTATTACAATAATGAATACCTACTTTATTAAATAACGTTAAGTTATGATATTATGTATTTAGAATGTTCTCATTGACATCGATGATTGAATATGGGTACTAATATTTATTTAATGAATATTTTTCACATTTAAGATGAAAAATAATTTCCAGTATGACTAAAAAAAGGTTTTTAGTATCCCTGGGGATAATGTGATTATTATAATAACATTGACGGTTATTTTGTTGCGCGCTCAATAAACGAATTTTAAGTTGTCGCTATCTTCTTTCAACGATAGTAGTAGAAAGAGAGAAAACACGTTTAGTGCCGTCAGATTAGATTGTACATGACATTTCTAAAGACTCCTGAAACATTGATTAAAAACGTCTCAAGTTGACATGTCCGGGCTAATCTGACATGTCTTAAATGTTTCATAACTTTTATTTTGTTTCGTTTGGTAGAGATAATATGTACCTAAAATAAGTTTAGTTTGTGAATAGAATAATCAACACTGTAATGTTCCTATAAGATTTATTTTATTTTCTTTATTGAAAATATGCGTCGAAATTTCGAAATGTACTATATCAGATACGATAACGATTTCTATAAAAAAATACCGGTAAATAGCGCATGATATAGATTTAAAAATACATAAAAAGCTGTAGGTATGAAAACAAATAAATTTATTATTATAAATTAAAAAAAAATGCTACGGTCATCGCATAACGCAATAAATTAATAATAATTAATAATTAAGTAATTTATGCTAAGTTTAAGTGATGGCCTATTAACATTCAACGGAACTGCCATATCTCCCTCTCCCTTTTGTACTTGATCCATTTGCACCTATTTATTTAAAGGAGAGATCTAAGTTTTGTAACAGTGAGGTAAAATTCCTTAGGTCCAGTGATAATTATTCTCTTCAAGTCGAAACATTTGTTATCATAGCCGTTCTTTTACCTCGCAAGCAGCACCTAGATATCAGGAGAGCTTCAAGTCTTAATACTTTCAAAAGTATGCTAAGGCGTTCACTGTAATTTAGGTTACATTTAACTTTTCTCGTTTGTTTTAAATTAAATTACCTATAATTAAAATAAGCTTCTGCTTTTATGATGATTTATTTTGTCTAGTGTTAGATGGATTTTAAAATTTTTAAGAGCACCATTTTACAGTATCTCGCTAAATCTTGTTCCATACTTTGAGGTTGGCCGCTTTTGTGTGTTTCTTTAAGTTTTTTATGTATTTATAATTTCTTTCTATTTGGTATATAATAAAGATTTATTGTATTGTATTGTAACGCATGAACTGATACAGCAATTTTGCTAACTCTTTTCTTGTTGTGCTAAATATTATTGGCAGCAGAAGTTGCTTATGAAAAAAAAACAGGGAAATTTAGGGGGAAATAAGATCATTACCTTAAATATTTTTTTAAAAACTGATAGTACCACAAGTATCAATGTTAAGCGGTAAGAAGTTCGCCGAAAAATATTCCAGAGACTAGAAGACCAAGCGGATGAAGCACTGTGATGTTAGGTTTATGGTCTATTTCCAGCTCTACGTTGAAAATGTATCGGTGTATTGGCAACTTGAATATCACCGATTCCGACATATCGGTAACCTCGCGATATTGCCGATATATCGCGGTCTCAGGCGCATCACTAATCACTAACAACACAATAAGCAACACTTTTATGAAACACACAACAATAAAACTAGAAAACACTAAATTATTACGCTATCCATAATATCATGGCCAAATTTATATTTTAATTTAATTTTAAATCTTAATTTAATTGCAAAACTGAAAGCATTGTAGTAATTAAGAGAAATCTGATAAAGTATTGCAAAATTGTTTTAATTTACTATTTAGTTTGTACATGAAAGTTGATTTAGTTTTGGAAGCCGAGGAATGCTTCCTATGGCTTATTTTCTAAGTGTGGCTTTCCACTGTTTCATGGTTTTAGGGTCACAAAAGCCTTTATTTTGCTTATTCCTCGGAACCCGTGTAACATATTCCCACAACAGTTAAACGGGTTCCGCAGAGTTGGTAAATTAAGGGCCTCTGTTGCGTCTGTGGTCTAAAGGTTCAGTTGTTGGACTTGACTGCATGAGGTCCCGGGTTTAATCCCTGGGTCGGGCAACAAAAATAAAAATTGAGTTTTCCAATTTCCTAATAAAAAAAACGTTGCTCGGGATTAGATATGTGCCCGGTTGGCGATAGGCTTGCCACTTAATATATTGTGGGGCTTAGTGTCTTCGGCTAGTCGTGGGTGCCCTGGTTGTGCCTCTGCCTACCTCTTCGGCGATATGAGCGTGAAGATACTGTTACAATAAACATCCGCAAAGTAAAACCTGATTTAATAAAATATCACAAAAATCATGTTTTTGCAGGGTTTCTTTCAAACCCTAGAAACATACAATGAATATAAAAATGTATTCGTTTTTTCTTTTAACTGTTTCAAAATATTTAATGTTTCCAATAAATTAAAGAAAAATATGATAGTGTTAAATAATAATAATAAAAATACTTTTAGTGATGTCATTCAATTTACTAGTAACTAGAACCTGACCAACTAAACAGGTTGTGTAGGTTCTGAAAGACATAACAATAGTTTATTTAAATAGTGTAAACTATACAAAACCATTATGTTATTGCAAGGCTAATTTTAATTCTGAAAATATAAGATTGTGAAGAATAACATCTAAGAATCTACTCGTTTCATTCTCAAAACATTAAAATTTAATCTTTTCATAAAACAAAACAAATATCAAGAAATTTTAGTTAGTAGATTTTGGAATAAATTTATTTAACACACAGATTCTAAAATACAGACGTCTCCAAGTTCATTAAAATATATCTGCCCCTGTCGGGAATTTGAACCTGAGCTTTCCGGACGGTCAATAGGAATAAATTTATTAAACACATAGATTCTAAAATTCAGACGTCTAAATGTTCATTAAAAAATTACTGCCCCTCTCGGGGAAATGAACTTGAGCTTCCCGGACGGTCGATAGCGTTAAGTGTGCATGCTAACGCCTCAGCTATCAAGGCAGTTCAAATCTTAAAGCAAATCTTAAAGCTTCTAAGCTTCAAGGCTTGCATAAAAATAAAGCGATAATTATTTTGCATGTTATAGGAAAACAGGAAAGGAAACGGATTTCCTGATAGTAAGATATACCAATAGATTTACCACATGATAGATATTGTTAATGGCGAGTTGCCAGTTTTAGCCTACTTTGAAAAGGTGGAAGCTATCAACTCAACTGCATGCTTTTTATACTTCTAGATAGGTAGGACTTCGTAATGGTCATAAAAATTTGTTAAAGATAAAGAAAACTGACAAGTATAAAAGAGGGGGTAGATTATTACTGGACACTATACCACCAAAGTTGGTAAAGACCTATTCAACCTGTACTCGCCTCTTACGAGTTGGCGGGCACCGAGGCAGGTGGTATTCTACATAGAAGACCCGAACCGAGAGAAATTTGAAAATATAAAACACATATTGTACCTACTTAACTACTAACGTGTATGTTATAACGTAACGTTAAATTATGTGCAATTCAAAAACCATTTGGAAAATATAAATATTTTGTTCCGCCTCAAATCCATAACCCGCAATTTTACTGTGCTTCAATTATAGTCTCCTTTCTGAAGACTCTTATGTAAGTACGTTTATCTGCTACTCTACCCTCCAAACCTGAATACAACAATGAGAAGCACCGACTTATGACGGTAACAAAGCACTGTGTTGTATTATATTCATTTTAACATTTTATACAGAGCCGGTTATAGAACTAACAGCGTCTGGGGCAATTTTTTACGGCCCATTGAATTAAAAATATCTCCTAAATACAATTAAAGTACATACGAAGAATGAACACGGACACTAAAAATGAGTAATTTTGTCGTCTCTGTGGACTAGCGGCCTGCAATTGGACTTGATTTCTTGAAGTCCTGGTTTCGATCCCCGGTTCAGGCAACAAAAAAATGGAAAATGTTCATTTTCAATTTTCTAAAAAAAAATCGTTGCTCTGGATTCGATATGTGCTCGGTTAGCGAGAGTCTTGCCACCTATCACACTGTGAGTGTCTTCGGCTAATCGTGGATAAGGGCAAAAAGATACTTTTATTAGAAAGACACAATATTATTACTAAATTTTTCGTTAAATTAAGAGAATTCTACAAGTGGGCTTTGTAAGTACGATAACCAATGAGCAGGAACCCCTTTTAATGCACCGCCCTGGGCGATAGGTCCCAATTGCGCAGTATCCTAACGCCGCTACTGTTTTGTATACATGGTATTCTTCTATTGTTATAATTATTGATATAAAGACGTTTTGGATTCCCGATGATCCCGATTCGTAATACAATCGCTAAAGTCTGTCTGTTTGTTACGATTTTACGGCAAAACCGCTTGACCAATTTTGATAAAAGCATAAACTTGGAGACTCGAGTTCCTTCGAGTATGTTACTTTAATTTATATTTCAAAACACAACCCTCAAAAAATAATAAGGGAATGAAAATTTGTATGAAAATCTTACCTATTCTATGCTGACGAATACGTAAATAGCTACTTCATTTTATAAATTTTAATGCTAAATTACGAGTAATCAAAGCAAAACGGCTGAACATAAAATGATTTTAATTAAAAAATAGATCAGACTTTGGAGACGGAATTTGTCTCCTTATCATCCCTATACCTCCATTCCTGTGGGTGACTTATAAAACTTTAACATGAGGTGGTGTAACTAATACAACATAAAACTTTAATATGAGGTGGTGCAACTAATACAACATATATAGTACATGTTTAATGCTAGTTTTTACGATGTCAGTAAAAATGACGGATTGCTGAACGTAAAAATTGTAATTGTTACAAATTTTAGAGTTACTTAATCAAAGAGTTACTAATTTCATTACCAGCAACCTAATTAAAATTGGGCAATACGGAAACATACTAGATGTTATTTTTTAGGCTAAAAATAAGTAAGTAAACTTAAAATTAGTAACGACACATATGACCCGGTTTCAAAATGCAATTTTAGGTAAAATAAAGTGAGATAAATTAAAGGTTACGTAGGTAGAGGTACAACCAGGGCACTTTCGACTAGCCGAAGTCACTAAGACCCACAATGTGATAAGTGGTAAACCTTTTGGCAATTGGGTCAACTAATCCCGGTCAACGTCAGTTTTATTAGACAACCAACCGTTCCGACGAACTTCGTTCCACTCGTTAATATTGAGTGGGGAATTTTTTTTTCTTGGTCTCATTGATTTATTTCCCTATTTTGTTTATAAGATCTTCCCTGGACTTCGCAAATATTCCGAAACACAAATTAGTCAAATCGGTCCAGTCGTTCGGAAGCTTTGCGCTATGAAACAGATTTTCAGCAATTCAGTGTTGTGACTATTGCAGATTGAAAAAACAACTTTTCAATTTCCGAACCCGGGAATCCAACCCGAGACGTTATTTAGTCAACGCCAACACCAGATATAAACCTCAAAGGCGTCGTTTCAATTTTATTTGTCAGAACACACGTTTCCAATCAAAATGTCGATATTTCAACATAGTTTATTACGCTACACTGTCCAATACCAAATGGCATTGCGTATATTTGATGTTTCTACAATAGGTGATTTACAAAACTATGCCTACATTATGTATTGGTTAACCACAGAAGAAAATGTGTGTGCTTTGTTCATATTTTCAAAATAATTACCTATTCCTGCCGCCACACGCCCTTTTTACACCGTGACAGACAGTGGACAAAATGTTACGTAATATCCCTGTATCCCGTTGAGTTGTTCGTCATGAATTCATGTGAGGTTCGGTTGACCAAACGTTAGCCAAAGGCCAAAGTAGAAGTTCCTTTTTTTCTATAGCTACACTTTTTTTAATGACCTTACCTATCCCTGTAGTCATACCGTCCAATGCTTGCCGTTGACGTGTTCCGGAATGTTAGGCCTTGAGCAAAAGTAAGTTTACCGGCTATCTGACTCTCCGAACTGCAAGTAAATTATATATAATTTATTATCCTCCCAATAAAGAGGCGGTGGTACCAATCCGGGAGAGTCGCTGCGAAACTTTACCACTCAATGTCAAGGTGTTAGAGACGGTAAGCCTATGCTCGCCTTTTACGAGCTGCCTGGCTGGAAGGCAGATGGTCTTTTCTGCAAAGGAGCCCGGACCAACAGGGGGAACAATACCCAAGCTTCCGCGGTAGCCGCATCAAGGGCATCTCTTATGGTTATAATGAAACAACGACTTGAATTGACGATCTCTGTATATAATAAGTATTATATGGGAAATTGAATTATTATTATCTTAAATAATATGCATATTTATTACTCTCCTTTATTTATAAGTAGCTGCTTTCCTACGACTTCGACAGCGAAGATTATTTTTTCATACAAACTACTACGTCCCATGATATATATTTGGAATTCGATTCTTAAAAATATAGCTTGTTTCTGAACTTCGATCCTTAACTATAAAATTGTCAAATTTTATCAAAATTGGTACAGTGGCTTAGCCGTGAAAGCATAACAGTAACTTTACGTGACTTTCGCACTTACAGCATTAGTATAGATATATTAGGTTTAAGTGTGGATATTTCTGGTTTTATATGTCTATACATTTTCGACCGCTCTCAGAGACATCAAATAGCATTCAATCTATCATTAGGTCACAATTTTGTTTAGAAAATGTCTACTAAATACCTAATTGATTAAAAGATACTAAACTTCTTTGAGTGCGGCTGTGATAAATAAGTATCTTCACGCCCATCTCCCCGGTTGGCAAAGGCACAACTCACTAGCCGAAGACACTAAGTCCCAAAATGTGAAAATTGAAATCGAACCCGGAACCTCATGAAGTCAAGTCCAACAGTTGGACCGCTAGACCACAGAGGCGATTAATAAATAATAAAAAAATAAAATAAAAATTATTAAAAAAAAGATGGTGTGGTTTTATAAAACCACGGTAAAAGTGAAACTTGATAATCTTGATATATAACTATATAATTTAAACAGAGTAAAACTGCAAAAAACCGACTTAAAATTTGGAATAAATGTGGTTTTCTCATGAATGCTAATGTAGACCTGGACCATATTATAATTGGACCACCCCGGGAGTATAGGCTTTCAATTAAAAAAACAATTTTGAAAATCCTTCCACAAACACCGGAATAATCGAGTAACATACATACAAAAAAAATGTACGATCGAATTGAGAACCTCCTCCTTTTTTCGTCGGTTGGAAATTTAAACGCCGCCATAAGCCTCGGATGCTCTGACGTCACCGTCACGCTACATGCGACACACAGACCAAAAAAATCGAGACATATTAAAAACATAAACACCAAAAAAGGTTCCCAAAGGCAGTAGTGTTTTATTATTACTTATTTAAATACCTACCTTCCTATATATTATTTATCTCACGCTTTCGCTAATATTTTAAGACAGTTGAAACAATTACAATAAACGTATCAGGAAGTGAAGATTTTGTCGCACGCTTATTACGATGCATTGTTTTGGTTTTCTCTGAATTTTGCGCCTCCAACTAACCATCAAGTTTAACAGGCCTTGTAATACGGAAACTTTTAACCAAATAGGTATTTCACGCTCATATCTCCGAAGAGGTAGGCAGAAGTACAACCAGGGCCACCACGACTAGCCAAAGGCACTAAGTCCCACAATGTGATAGGTGGCAAGCCTATCGCCAACCGGGCACATATACAATCCTGAACACCTTTTTTTCATTAGAAAATTGGAAAAACCCAATTTTCTTTTTGTTGCCCGTTCCGGGATTCGAACCCGGGACCTCATGCAGTTATGTCCAACAACTGAACCGCTAGGCCACAGAGGCGGAATGGGTATGCTAATGATTTGACTAACAAAACAACATTAAATATATCAAACATTTTAACTAGATTTACAATTATTATAATATGTCTTGCGTAATAAGATAAGTATTTAAATAGTTAGATTGATATTCAAACTTTTTGAGTTTTTTAACCTTTAGATAAGCATTAAGAACTATAACGCGGAAGATTATGTTAAGCATAGTGTGACGTCGGGTCCCAAAATAGCAAGTCTTTGGAAAAGGCGAAAATCAGAATTTGGTGTTGACCATTAGAGAGCATAGAGTGTGGAGCATTTTTAAAATGATTTCTTATCTTTTCTAATGTGAAAATGTATTCATGTACGCACGTGAGAAGTTATATTTGATTATCCCATTATTAAAAAAATTATTACGATATCGCTATTAAACTCGCTTTGCATAATTCTGTGATTATCCCAACGTTATTGTATGGAAGCGAGAGTCGGGTATGTCGGAAAGAGCATGAAAGTCTAACCGCATTCGTAACAGTGAGATCCGAGAAAGAGTGGGATTGAAAGAAAGTGTCGGTGTTAAAATGCAAAAGGGCATGCTCCGCTGGTTCGGTCATGTGGAAAGAATGACAGATGAAAGGTGGAAAAAGCAGACAGTGGACAGAGCAGGAGCAAAGGAGATTGCGAATATGGATGGATGTAGGTACCCCGGGAAGACCGAGGTTGACATTCCACTATCAGATCACTCGGATATTATCTGAGGGTGGTGTCAAGAGTCTCCGAAACCGGCGTGTTTGTATGAAAAGGGTGATGAATGTGAAGGAAGCCAGAGAGGTTTTGTCAGGATCGTGAGGTTCGGCACTTGATACTCTCTGCTTACCCCGTAAGGGACTTAGCGTGAAGATATGTATGTATGTAATTAACTATTACGAAAAGTATATAAATCGCACTTGCATGAAACGAAAACACACGTGTGAGTGTAGCAACATGTTTCAAAAGCAGGCAACTTCATGATGTTACTTTTGTGTCACAGATGCGCGCGCATCTTAAAATTTCACTCTCAGTTTTTCATAACGTGCCTAAAGGAGTATAACTCCAAAAATGAGTCATCGTTTCCCTTAGTCATCGCAACATGCATGAATGGATGAACCAATTTTAATAATTATTTTTTGTTGTGTTATTTATTATTAGTAAAACGTACATTTGAAAAAAACACAGTTTGGACAGAACGTCTGCCGCCTTAGCTAGTATTACTATGAAAACAAATAATACTTGACAGAAACTATATTTTTTTATTTTAAATAATCTATATATTTGAGGCCTATGTTCAGCAGTGGACGTCCTATGGCTGAAATTATGATGATATTTTGGGAAAAATGATGTAATAAATCAGACTTTGCTTAAATATATAGATAAAGAAGCATTTAAAGTAACTAGTGGTCACCCGTTGGTCGAAATTCAACAATTCAACCAAAATAAATTTTAATATCTTGTTGATAAGAAAGCCATCTTCATTGCTCAAGTTCAACTACTTTGTTTCCAAACTTTTTAGTAAGCCATCTGTTTTATCGTTATTATCAATATATTTCGGGGATATGGGCGTGAAGATACCCCCTTAAAAATCTACATTTATTGTAGCTAAAAACCATCTCTCACATATACCTAGAGATCTCAAACTTATAACACCCCGCTTTTTCCATCGAGGGTTAAAGACAGGAGAAACTGGAGAAACCCTTGCTGGCGGTAAAAGATAGATACGACGATATAATTAGTAATTAATAAGCACACCTTGAACTAGTCTTTTCGATTTTGGTTGGGCCGGATATTATGTCATGACTCATGACCTTGCATTTCTAAAATAGTAAACATAATCAAATAACATTTAAATATAAAATATGTTTTTTTAACCTTTTAGTATAGGTCTAATCCGGGAAAATCGTACCGAATGACATTGACAACCATTTGTCCGGTACAATAGGGCTTATCGTCACTAGCACCGTGAAATCTGACTAGGTGGTAAAGTTTCGCATCAACTCGCCCGGATTGGTACCACTGCCTTAACTATTTCTGCCGCCATAATGTCAGCGGTTGCCGTTGACGTGTTCCGGTTCGGAGGGTAAGTGAGGTAGCCTTAAACTTACCGGCTTTTTTGCTAAAGGCTTTAGATCCCGGCCTAAGGCTTGCAATGTACTTTTACCACCTTTGGTGTCTCTAGGCGGCGTGAATTTCTTACCATCAGGGAATCCGTCTGCTTGTTTTCCTTCCAATATTATAAAAAAAATCCAAATAGCTAGTCTACGACGGATAAAATACATCTAATCTCTACCAGCCAGAGTCAAGATGATTGTGGAAGCGCAGAAGTATATTCTACATTATTATATATAAGGCGAATATATGTTTAATGTACTAGCTGTTTCCCCCGATTCCGTCAACTAAGAACAAATTTTCAGACAAAGTTTCTTCCCGTATTACAGTATCTTGGCAATTGATTTTTTTTCAAAGTAGTCTATATTTGAAGTCATGGTTTTAATTATACGCATTTTAAATTTCATTAAAATGGATGTAAGGTTTTGCTGGGAAAGTGTAACAGAATGAGAGACAGACTTTCGGATTTCTAATATAATAATCTGTCTTAATGGATCAGTATAGATTTATGAGAGCCGATCATAAAACTGTGGTTGACATCATGATAAAATACTTGTTGTTCGATGGATGTAAAAGTCCATAAGTTTTGCGTGTGTGAAGAATTTTAGGCGTAGAAACAATTAAACAAATTTAATGTTTATTTTCAGATTTTTGATGACCGTAAAGAAGACCGCCCGCAGTGGCGGGTACGCTGCTGTTGTAGCCAGGCAAAAGCTGGGAAATGGTAGTCAACAAATAGATATTATAGCTTTAAGCAAAAGTAATCAAACAAAAAGTTTCAACACCATTGTTGGCTTCAATGAAAAAGATCAGTTACAATTACAAACAAAAGATGACAAAAATGAAGATGAAAAACCAAAATTAATCAAAGATTATGAAATTAAGTCTAGTAAATGTGAAAATATTTCTATAGACGATATTTCCAATTGTGTCAATATTGAAAACTATCCGAATTGTGACAACACTCTAGTCTTTTACGTAACAAAAAATCTTAATAAAGAAGCCATTGCACTTCGTTTCGAAAACGAACAAGATTTCAAAAGGATATATTTCACTTACAAATATTTTAAAATGCGAAATAGGTTGACGAAAAATGTTACAAATTATTCGAGTAGTGATAGTCTTTTTTCAAAAAAGAAACCTATCGAAATATTTAATAATAAAAAAGATAGCTATGAAGTTAATAGCATACAAGATAAATTGCGACCGGAATATGATTTAATGCAAATGACAGATAACGACGGTATTACACATCTATCAGTTTTACAGAAAAGTATTTCTAGGTTTGATCAGCCTCTAAGTCTAATAGCAATAAGGAATGACACAAAAGACGCAGGTGAAATAGACAGCATAATATACACAAATATCGATATCCCGATGAAACCAGAAAAGATGAAACTATTTCAAAAGAAACTCAAAGCTCCTCCTCCTTTATTTTCTAATAAAGATACATCAAAAATATTAAAAGGAGAATTTGTCAGAGTAAACGTTGAAAGATCACCGGATTTAGTTCCAAAAGATAAAATACATAGTAAAGTGCCAGATGCCATTTCATTCAAGGACACGAAGTCAAAGAAAAATAGTTCAAATTATTTATGGACTACAAACAATAAAGGTGAGTAAAATAATCTATTATACAATAACTGTTTTCAATCGCACTTAGTTTATATAACTTCGTGGAACTTTGACGATCGTAATAAGGAAATGAACTCGCAACAAAAGGCAGTTACGTTAAACGTTAATTAAGAAACGTAATTTGTGAGAACATTCAAATGTTTGCTTGTCAAATATAAGTTATATGAATATAAAATCATCAACATTGATTGGGAACTGGTTTTTATCTATTTAAGGAGATGATGAAATTTAAAATTAGACGTAGATAACATGCAACGGTTTTACGGATTTCGTTTGTTTATCCAGGCCTCAAAGTCAGACACATTTAGGATATCTTTGACCTGGAAAAAAATTTCTATTTTACGCAGGAAAAAAATGTTGAAGATATTTATATGTATGTTTGTTATTTAATCACGTCTTGAAACTAAAACCGATTGTGACAAAATGTAGCACAATAGTTTTCTAGCTACAATGCTTTACTATGGGTTGGAAGGCAAACCAGCACAAGGGATCCCGATTCCTGATAAAATGATATATGTTATATAATCACGCTCAGTCCCTTGCCGTGAAGGCAGAGTATTAGACCAGACCTACTCAGGTGGTAAACAAAATTCTAAAAATCGTAAACACGTCGGCTTAGGAGACCATGAAACCACCCTCGAGTGATTTGGAGTGGAATGTCAACCTAGGTCTCCCCTAGTACCTACATCAATTAACATCTAATAAATCAATATTTTATTTTTCATGCATTGGTTAGATAAATCAATGGTAGTAACGGTACATTCCCAATAATGTCCGGTTCTTATATTCAAAAAATGAGTTGTTTTGCTAACGACTGTAACTTTTTATACGAATAATGAAAAATCTAGTATAGTTGATCGTTATAGTCTGTTGACTTATTACATTTTGTGTAACTATTAGCAACGCTTTGACACTTTTAGACAAATTGCAGAAGGATTACGGCTATAGGAATCGAACTCAAAACGTAGAAATGTGTGGTATTCAACGTGAGTAAGTTTGTCATCTGCTATATTCCTCGAATCCACACGTCATGATGATTTGATGATAGAAATAGATAAGGCGGTATTACAAATTATCAATATCATCCTAATCATGGCAAAAATACCACCTTGTACGTAATAGTGACAGATTGAGAGATATTCATTTTTTAGGAGCATCTTACCAGGAAAGCAGATGGGTTGCATTATTCAAACGATGCTGGAACTCATTGAGGGGAAAAGTGACATTAGCTACCTTCTATCCTGATTGCTTAAATATTAACCTTGGCTGAGTTAAACTATCTGACGTTGCTGAAAATGTCAACTATAGTAGAAGATCCGACCCTACATCGACCTAGACCGAACTGATAATAGAATAAATTCTATAATAAATTGAGTGTATTAGAAATCGTATTAAAAATGGGTTACCTAAAAAATCCTGGACAGAATAATTTAAATTAGTTTTTAAAAAATGATTTCGTATTTTTTTGATTTTTTTGTAGGCAGTCCATATGTTGTATTTTTTTAACAAAACAATTATTGAAAGTAACTAGCATCGATAGGTATTATTTAGACCTTGCAACCCCGGTATACAGTAAAACAGGCAATGCAAGTTCTGTACATTTTACACGCCATAAGCTTTAGGTCAGGATAAAATTTTCTTGTTATCTTAATAATGCAACCTTTGATTCAAAAATATTTTTTAAATAAAAAAATGTGTTCACAATTTCTTAGGTAATCCATTTTTAATATATTTAATTAGCTGTCGCGGTGAACTTCGCTCCGCCCGTTTAGTTTGTATGGAAAAAAATAAAATTATGTTATATTTCCTAGTTTCCTCGCAATCAAAATGACAAAAAAGGGTCCTATTTCTACTTTCTTGTTCTAAGCTACGTCCCCATTAATTTTCAGACAAATCGGTTCAGCCGATCTTGAGTTACAAATAGTGTAATTAACACGACTTTTTTCTTTTGCATTCATAGATTTATTATAAAATATTTTTCATCTTATTGTTATTATCAACTCGGTGCAGGTCGACTTAATTTCGGATCTTAGACCATGAAAAACTCATTACTATTTCGAACGTATTTCCGAAGATCGTTGACGAAATGTATACACGGCCTTTTACAACGCTGCTTGCACGTTAATGATGTTGTTAAACATTTTGTAAATATAATTCGGCGGAACAACTGAGTTGACATGTAACAGAGCCAAGGTTAGGAACCATCACTTTTTCGCAAGGTTCATTCACTCTTCACGAGACTGTTAATGCACTTGCAGTTTTAAGTAAAATGAATTAAAATATTCTTAGTGCTTTGAGCTAGTCTTTTTCATCCCGTGTTAGTCCTGGTCCACCGAGAAGAATAGACCATGCCTCACTGCCAGGCTGCTTGTAAGTAGCGAACATAGATTAATATTAAGTAGCGGTCGCCCATTGGTCGAAATTCGACCAAAATAAATTTTAATATGTTGTTGATATGAACGCCATCTTCATTTCTCAAGACCAATTATTCAATATGTTTGTTTATGTGCGTCAAATGCACGGTAGTGTGGTGGTGTGTGTTTATTTATTGATTTAATGTACGTTATGAGCATTATTATTGAAAAATATTAGCGATAAAATATTAGGAGAAGTGCAGAAACTTCTCCTACACATAAACTATAAGTGTGCCAAATTTGATACTCCTCCTATTCATCATTTTCTGCCTTTCCTATTTCTACGGTCATTACTATGCCATATTTCGGTTCAGAGGGTAGGTTGCCGGTAGACTTGCAAAACAGGCCTTACATCCTAGCCACAAGACAGCGATACAAATATCATATACCTAATTTACGGTATGTACTCGCATAGGGCACGTTGTCTCTTGCCATCAGGAGGGCAGTGTCATTATTCGCTGGTTTATTAGATTAAAAGAATGAGTAAAAAGGATTACGAATTATATTATTGTATATTTGTTACGTAATTACTGATTTTGATGATATTTTTTGAAACGGCCTCATTTATGTCACGATTCGACTCGTGGACTTAGGTTTTAGATTTGGAGTTGGAGTTACTAATTAATTAAAATTAATGCAATTTAAAAGCCTGTGCCTTGACAATGTCGTATAAAGGCGGAACTTTTAAACTTAGAATCAATAGCTATAAAAAAAACGCTTTATCTGTATCTGGGATGGTTATTCTTTCCAACTATCCAGTTGACTTTGACTTTTGACTAATAAAATTTTTGAATTTTTGAATTTGACTAATAAAATTTAATGAACATTAAAATGAAAATAGCAACTGTCGGATATTGTTGTGAACCTCTTACTTAAATCTGTATCGTCAGTACTTGTTATGGTAGTGTTTCGTATTATATTTTTTATTTATGTTTTTGATGAGGAGGCGCTTGAAGTACGTATAATTTTTATTTGTGCGAAAACTTCAATTTTGATAATTTAGTACCTACTAGTATTCTGCGACTTTATAGAAGCCTGTTTTATATGTTTTAAAATAAAAAAATAAGAGGAGGTGCTTTCCACCTATAAGGCTGAAAATATTCAAGTTTTAACTTTTTATGTAGTAAAACTTATTCGTCACACATACGAGGCGATATATAATGATATTAATGTTTTAGAAATATTTCTTTCTGAAAGTTAGTTGTTTGCGAGATAAATACTGTGTGTGGGGATATTTCATTTAGAAAACAACAGGACCTAATGCTAATTAATATCACATTTCATGACACAGTAATTTGAGTGCAGTAAAACTATAAAAAATCAACTTCGATTTCAATAAGAAATATGAAAACATATCATCGCTTATATTATAACACCGCGAATATGCATTTTCGTTACTTTACGTTTGAGGAGATTCGCAGTGTTTATGTCAAAAATCGACAAATGAGAACATTCGCGGTAATACATTTTTTGAAATTACGGCATCTTATTGGCCGATTTATTGGGATGTTATTGGTTAAAAAGACGTAGAATTTATTTCTTTATTCGGTAAATTTAAAAAAAAAGCGTAACGTAAAAATGCATATTCGCGGTGTTGTAATATAAACGACGATATACAAAAATTAGGTTAAAACAAAAATAAAAATTTTCCTCGATTTCCCTAGTTTTCTTTTCTTAAATCTAGACTTGTCCACAGTAAAACTGGTTTGAAAGTTCGTTCTTCAAATAAAAAAAGAACTTTCAAAATTCAATCAAAAATTACTATGGTCGGTTCCAAAGGCGCATCAAAAAACGATCAACCTTAAGTTAGTATCGATCTAAGAGAAAGGAGTAATTTTTCATAAAAATCATGTTATGATGTGATAATTTACAAAGTAAACGCATGCCGTGCTAAGAAGCTGAGGTAGCGACGAGTTCATTCCAGATGTCCAACCTGCTCTTATGACGACTTTAGTTGTGCCATAGGGCCGGAACCTCATTTCGTTTTTAGTTGTGATTAGTTAAGTGGCATTACTATAATATTATTATAATTATTAGCTAACACGTCGGTTCTATTAAGTATCTATTTGTCTAATAATTGTATGTTTATATGTCCAATATTTATCAAAGTTTAAATTGTTTCGCTTATATACATTAAATTTATTTCAGAATATAGATAGGTAGATATTTATAGAAACTTGCTTAATTGCAAGCCAAACCCAAAACATATAAAAAATTTCATTATTTTGAGCGATTCAAGAAATGTTGAACGAACAGTATCCCTGTTATGCACTCAAAGGTCAATGGCCGTTTTTCTCTTTTATTTTTGTTTGGAACAGACTATTGCTTCTCTTAAAGTATATCCTAAATCTATGCTTTCTGCTACATAATCACTCATTGGAAAGTCTGACTCGCACTTGGCCAACTTTTTATGAATAAAATGGGTTTTGTTTTATATTCCTTTTTAATAAAAAGGTGAGAGTGGCTGTTGTTGCATCTCATATTTTAACTTAATAACGCTAAAATATTTAATTACTAAATCTATAAGTTTGATGTAACGGTATATTTCATATTTGGTCATGCAACTTGGCTGGTGAAGAAATAATTAACCAACTTATCAATTGTTATTGAAACTTCTTTGACACACATCCAACGGAGTTTCACCACATGCTGGTCCTTATCCTGGTTTCTTAAAAATAAGGATTTTTGGACAGTCTGCATCGGTTGATCTTATTTAATCCATAAAAATTCACCTGCTCTCGTCAATAATTGAACCTGAATCAATAATCGGAGAAGCCGGACAAAATACTTGCGAAACACAAATCTAAATACCCCTTCGTAGTCCAGGCTCCTTTGCAGAATAGACCATCTGCTTTCCTGTCCCAGGCCGCTTTAAAAACGAGCAAAGGCTTACCGTCACAACAATACACATAGAAGGTAATTTGAACTTTAATAATAAGTGTAACAAATTACATTAATAATGGCAGTGCGAGATGATATCTCTATTCCCAAGCATGTTCGTCTTCCAAATACTCTGAGACCTTATAATAGCCTTTCTTACATAACTTTGCTTTAATACATTTTTTTAACTTATGTAAAGGTAGATCTCTGGTAACACTGGGTAGCTTATTGTAGAAACATATACGTTTATCCAAAAATGATATCTAATTTTATAGAGACGAATTTTGATTGTTTCTCGTATTTACATCGTGAACATCAAATGTTTTATAAACATACACAACATTTTTTTTTACCATTAATTAGATTCTCATAGGACGCATGGTTAAAATATTACTTACATTAAGATTATAAACATAAAAACTCTTTTACAAATAACTCTTTTTTGTAATAAAAATATATCTGCAGATTTTCCAGAGGTTCCCGAACAAGCACGTAGGTCTTCTGTTGATAAGAGACAACCGTTGCTATAAACACTATAGATGCTGTAGGTGCGTTGCTGTCCTGCGGTTTTGGGTATTTAGGCTTAAGGCAAGTCTACTGGTGGTAGGAGCAGCTAAGACGGCGGATCCTTACAGCAGGTTCCACGGTATTCTACCACCAATGGACTTGTTGGTAATGACCACTTCAATCTTTGTTTTTTTTTTCGTAATAATAAATATAGTAAGTTTTTATAGATGTAGACTGGCTGCTACCCAGCTATCTACTTTTATTTATTTTTAAAACTGTTTATGAAATTAGTTTAATGTTAGGATTTCTAAAATAATATTGATTTTTTATAATGTGCAAGGGTTATAGATAATTATAATATATTTATGGGAGCATGCTTTATGGGGTTTGTCAAAAAAATATAAAAAGGAAAATTTTAGAAATTTAATAGCAATACTACCCCTCACATACAGACGAATTTGTGAATAAAAGTGGATGTTGTAATGGTAGTCAAGCTCAGAGAAATCTTACTGACTAACGGCTCCCATTAATAACCTATCTAAGACAAGAGATCGTAATTTTGGACCAGTTGCCTTTTAACCGCTGTTATTTTCCAATAATTTTCAAAAAATATCTTAGCAACAAAACTCTAGAAGGCCTATCTTTATCTGGAGATGGAATATTGATATTTTCTGTAGAGCTCTAAAGTGTTTGTTTAGTAAATGAAGTGGATAGTTTCCTTCATTAAGTTGGTTGGAAGTTGCGTGATCGTGTCACGGAAATAAGTGGCCGATTGCGGGCCATCGAATGGCAACACAGCAGTCACGTCCAGGTTACAACATCGCTGCACGGAGGTGCCTCATTAGTTTCGAACCTGGATGATTCATCTTACGTAAACCGTATCGTCTTCTTGATAAACCTGACATGTATAAAACGGTCGAATCTAGTTTGTCATTAGAATTTGCATAAATCAAAATTTGCTTAGTTATTTCAAAGTATAGAATCTTCACGCCTTTATTCTTGACAAGGTAGGAACAACCAGGTTAAGCCGAAAATATAGAAGCCGATACGTGGCAAACCAGGCATATCTTATCTTTATGTATGTGTATATATGTGTTCGTGTGTTTGCCACTGAACTACTTCTAGACGACTAGACCGATGTTGATGAAACTTTTTGTGTGTGTTCAAGGGAATTCGGGAATGGTTTCAATTCAAAATTTGGTCTCCTGGAAAATGTTTTTGTAAAATTTTTTTATTAATAAGTAGTTGTTGATTTTGGAATGTTTCACATCGGATCCGACAGACTGCGCTACTGTCGAAGCATTAATGTCAAGCGACACGAAGTTTGCTGGATCAGCTAGTGTATGTATAAAACCCTCGTGTGACAATGTCGTTCCTCAGCTCCTCCGAAACGGCTTGACCGATTCTCATGAAATTTTGTGAGTATATTGAGTAGGTCTAAGAATCGGTCGACATCTTTTTTTCATACCCCTAAGTGATAATGGTGACCCAACTTTTTTACTATAATTACATGATCATATACATCTAAAACAGCTTTAAGGAGAAACAATAGGCATAATTTTATTTAAGCTCTACAAAATTGCAAAAAATCGAATTCGGTTTTAATAAGTGTGTCATCCAAATACACAAAAACTTTAGAAACTATTAACGTTAGAAATTCTTCTTCCGAATTGTTCAAAAAGTTACTTAAAGAGAAGGACTTTTATCAAACCCGTGTTTGACTGGAAGGGATCCAGAGCGTTCCTGTTCCCGTCGTCATGACAGTGTTTGGAAAATTCTGAAATGGAGGATATAACTGGCAGATTTGCACTGTAGCCAGTGAAGTACCTATAACATGTTTGGTACTATCACTTCTTACAATGGAATACGATTGTTTCTTACAATCAGGAAAGTCGTGCGTTGATTCGATGTCCTAATACATAAAAAACCTTCAATAGACCAGTTTACTTCTGTTTGTTATCTATTCGAAAATAAGTTTTTTAACTAAAAATGTATTTTTGTGGCTAGCTTTCAGGAGTTCCAGTAACGTATCGTTTTCATCACCAAGCAGCTCCATCTTAATTGTACCTTGCACTGTTTCATCACAGATTCTAATTTTTAGAGTTGGCTGGAAGAAATCTGTCTTGCCTTTTGTGCATTTCCACATCACTGTCCATGTTTTATGTCATAAATTGTGTACAATTAAGAATTAAATAAATAAATGTAATCGCCTCTGTGGTCTAGCGGTGCAGGTGTTGGAATTGACTGCATAAGGTCCCGAGTTCGAATCAAAGGTCGAGCAACAAAAAGAAAATTTTGTTTTTTCAATTTTATAACATAAAAATGTTGCTCGGGATTGGATATGTGCCCGATTAGCGATAGGCTTACCACCTATTACATTGTGGGACTTAGTGTCTTCGGCCAGTCGTGGGTACCTCTGCCCACCTTTGCGGGGATATGGGCGTGAAGATACTTTTATTTAAATACAATTTTGCACTTTCCAATTTACCTCCACATACATGAAAAGTTTTAATCAAATTTGACTTGCAAGACTCCATTTCAAACATCAAGACAGGTGAAACTATAAATGTTGGCACTACATACACGCCAGAAACGCATTTTATCACTACGAAGGAAGGTCATATATGTTTATTTGCAATAATTACTGCAAGTACACAGACGTGATGATAGCTGAAGCCGACTTTCCACAGCTAATGTTATCTATTGTTCGATGTCATTCCTCTGTCACGTCTGTCCCAAATGGATGCCACAGACCCATCAGATTAGGCAATATGTGTACACGAACTAATTTGAGCAACTGAGGTCACGTATGTTTGCAATAAGATTTAAAAATCAATCCACAGATAAAACAAAAAGCTTATATTTTATAGATGGGGTATGTTATAGATCTTAGTACATTATAGATAGGATATTTTATAGATCTAAGTATTTTTTTGTATCATCTTAATTTGGTGACAAACTGATAGTGCTACGGGGTCCAATTATGTTTTCCAACTATTTCGGAATACGTTAAAATAGATGCGAGGATTCAATCAAATCGGTTTAGACATTTGGTAAAAGTTAGGCGACAAACACATTTAAGTTTTATACTTTCGTGTGTTTGTCCCCTAAATTTTGCAACTATTTCGGAATACGTTAAAATAGATGCGAAGATTCAATCAAATCGGTTCAGAAATTTATGAAAAGTTAGGTGACAAACAACGTAAGTATAAAACAATGCTTTTGTCGTCTTATTAATAAAGGTAGATTAAAGTATTTCATGTTTAATATTGTATGTATAACTAGCTGCGCCCCGCGGTTTCACCTGCCTAAGTCCCAATCCCGCGGGAACTCCGGGATAAAAAGTAGCCTCTATGTTATTCTGGGTCTTCAGCTACCTACATACCAAATTTCATCGTAATCGGCTTTGTAGTTTTTGCGTTGAAGAGTAACAAACATCCATACATCCATACATACAAACTTTCGCATTAATAATATTAATAGGATATAGTGATAAAGACTATAATATAAACTTTACCTTACCCTTACATTAGTCTTTGTTTCTTATTAAAACGGCTAATTTAAGTAAACGTATACCGTCTTACTCATAATCATGGACTAACGTAGGAGTAAAATTAAGTTGATATCATTTTGTATCACGTTGTAATAAAGACTACAATGCCGGGTTGAATAAAGTTTAACGGTTTTATATACATTTTTTCAGGATTCGTCTTCTGCTTTTAACTTAAAAATTGACTGAAAACTGAAAAAACATAGTTAAAATTTATCTAATAAATAATAATACACTATTACGTGTGACTACCAAAATCTAAGTTGTTTTTAGATGATGACAAAATACAATGGTATTTTGTCAGACCTAGTCAAATATCAAATATCACTTGCTCAATATATACTTCATATTAACATACATATCTTCACGCCAAATCCAAATCGGGTGGGCAGAAAGTACCTAGAACCAAATGTGATGATCCTTGTATTCCGGCCTGGCTTCTTTTAAATTCATTACCCTTTTTATACAAACAAGGCGGTTCCGGAGTCTCTTGGATAAAACCAGAACCAGAACCAGACAAAGATTTGGTCGTGGAATGTCAACCTAAGCCTCCCAGGGTAGATCTGATTTGTCAATCTATCATCTGTCATTATTTCCACATTTCCGAATCACCTTAGCATGCACTTCCTCATTTTAATACAAAAACGTTATTTCGAACCAACTATTTTCCTAATTCCTCTGATACGATTGCGGTCAGCGAGCGTTACATCACAGATTTTCGGTAGCGCTCATATTTCCAGTGAATTTGTCTTATTCTCATGCTTTCGTTTCCATATAACAATGTTGGGATAAGCACAGAATTATGCAAAGCTAGTCTAGCACCCTGAATCAAAATCTCGCCTTGAAATAGCTTACCCAGCGCTCCATTCACACTTTTCCCTGCACACACTCTCCTTTCAAGTGTACCTTCTATTCCTTCTAAGAGTAAACCAAGATGTACATTTTCACAAGATTCAAGCCACTTTTTCAGGTCATGCCTAATGCCCAACTTAGTCAACTATGAATGCAAAAAAACTTGTACATATAACAAAATATTAATAAAGCTAAATATTTGCATGTTTTTTTACAACAATTGCAACATTTTGCAATACAGGTATTCTATAGGTATCAGAAATGTATTTTAAAGATATCTATATACAATTGTGTTATTACATAATTAATAATTTCGTTTAAATTTAGATTAGGTCAGCCAATTAAAAAAAATATATTTTATAGGATATAGAAACTGAAACGAGGGTCATTCAATTTTTTGTCTGTATATCCATCTGTTCATTTTTTATATAGAAACTACTAAACAGATATATACCAAATCCGATAGATATATTAATATTATTTAAGGGAAACTTTGTCTTTTTGTTTGTTACTCCTTTACGCAGAAACTGTTGAATCGATATTCATGAAATTTGGCACACACATAGAGGGTATTTTGGATTCAGAGAAAGGATAGTTTTCATCCCGAAAAATGTGCCTGTGGGACCATTAACCATGCGGGCAACAGCTGTTTATATAAAGCAAGCTACTACAGCTTGCCTGACTCAAAAAACTTTACAATGCAGTCATGAAAATTAATTTCAAAGAGTGTACGAAGTCGCAGACGATAGCTTGTATTAACATAAATATCAACAAACAAACACACTTAATTCTTAAAAACAAAAATATTTATCACACAAATGTATCCATGTCGGGAGTCGAACCCTAGACTCGTGGATGCTTAGATGTGTTAATCGTGTACGCTAACGATAACAGAAAGTGTACATACTCCTTCACCCACTTCCAACATGACCCAAACACAAAAGCTCATAAGTGAACTTTACAGCCCAGCCACAGCTCGTAAAAGTGATTGCTTTTGTACGTTTTGTGAAGACTTGGGCAACATGTTCACTTTAGTCTTTATGTATTTATACATATCAAAAATCTGTAGAAGGGTCAAATCAATTGAAAAATAAAAAATATTTTTTTTTAAATCACATATTTGGGTTTGGTATCGATCCAGTAACACCCCCGTTACTAGATCGACACCAAACCCAAATGTGTGATTAAAAAAAAATTGTCTGTCTGTCTTATTTTTTATTTATTTTTTATTTTATTTTATATTATACGAAGGCAAACAAGCAGACGGATTTCCTGATGGTAAGAAATTCACGCCGCCTAGAGACACCAAAGATGGTAATGGTGCATTGCCAACCTGAGGTCAGGATGTTAGGCCTCGAGCAAAAGTAAGTTTATCGGCTACCTTACCCTTCGAACCGGAACACGTCATGACGTTATGGCGGCAGGAACAGGTAAGGCGGTGGTACCAATCCGGGCGAGTCGCTGCGAAACTCTACTACCTAGTCAGATGTCACGGTGTTAGTGATGATAAACCTATGCTCGCCTTTTACGAGCTGCCTGGCAAGAAAGGCAGATGGTCTATTCTGCAAAGGAGCCCGGACCAACACGGGGAAAACTAACTGTCTGTCTGTATGTTCAGGCATCACGTGAAAACTAACGGTTCGAATTCGATGAAACTTGGTATAATAATACCTTATAATCCTGGGCATAAAATGGGATACTTTTTATCCTATTAAAAGACGTAGAAAAAAAATCTTAATTTTTCAGTTTTATGACGCGAAGACCGACATCCGCGCGGACGGAGTCGCGGGCGGAAGCTAGTAACACATAAAACACCAAACTGGGACCGCCATTATTTTGTTAGCTATTTGTTTAAGAGATTGGAAAGCAAACAAGCTGAATATTCACTAATAGCTAGTCCCGTAACGGACTATTACGCGGTAGGTTGTGTTGTCAGTTTTAACAAAGTGACTGACGGTTAACCTAGCGTGTAAGGTGGTGACTGACATTTATCTTATGTATAAAATTGTTGTGGCACAATGTTCGTTCCCGTACTCCTCCGTAACAGCTAGACCAATTCTCATGAAATTAATGTGGTTATGAACATTTTTACACACTTTTTTTGAAAATTCCCGTATAACGGCCATTACGCGATAGGTTTGTCGTTTGTTTTACCAATGTGCTGACTGACGGATAACCTAGCGTGTAAGGTGGCGACTGACATTTATCTTATGTATAAATTTGTTGTGTCACAATGTTCGCTCCCGTACTCCTCTGTAACAGCTAGACCAATTTTCATGAAATTAATATGGTTATGAACATTTTACACACTTTTTTGAAAAATCCCGTATAACGGCCATTACGCGATAGGTTTGTCGTTTGTTTTACCAATGTGCTGACTGACGGATAACCTAGCGTGTAAGGTGGTGACTGACATTTATCTTATGTATAAAATTCTTGTGTGACAATGCTAATTACCATACTCCTCAACAGCTTGACCAATTCTTATGAAATGAATATAGTTATGAACATTTTTACAAACTTTTAATCTGTCCCACGGTAAACGTTCTTAATTCTTGGCATCTCGTAAGAATATAAATCGTAAATCTCATAAGTTAAATGGGCCATTACAAAAAACACTAGTGTTAGAAGTAATGTTGCCTGTATAACAACTAGTCTGGGTAGAGCTCCACGGCCTAATTGTTCCTGCCGTCACCGGCCAAAAACTGGACGAATATTGCAATTTAGGCCTTACACTTCGGTAGTAAGACAGTGACGCACCTATAACATCTATGGAATCTACAGGCCATTTCATTATCAGGAGTGATCATGTTGATTGGAATCTACAGGCCATTTCATTATCAGGAGTGATCATGTTGATTGTCTCATCACATAAAAAAAATTTAAATGACATACGAATTTGAAAGTAATGTATTTTTTTTCGAAATGACATTGAAAAAAAATCGTTTAATCTTTACAGTGTAGGTAGTATTTTTATAGAGGCATTTAAACTAGAGAATGGGTTGATCTTGAATTATTGAGTGTTAAGCACTTACCAAATTCCAACCGTTTGGGCGTGCATAATTATGCAAATACATAGGCATAGCTGTGTGCTTAGTGTGAGTTTTTTTAATTCACTTCGGATCAATATGTATGGATTTATTTAGTTGTTCACCTCTGTGGTCTAGCGGTTCAGTGGTTGGACTTGACTGCATGAGGTCCCGAGTTCGAATCAAGAGTCGGGCAACAAAAAAGAAAATGTGGGTTTTCCAATTTTCTAATAAAAAATGTTGCTCGGGATTGGATATGTGCCCGGTTGGCGATAGGCTTGCCACCTATCACATTGTAGGACAGTATCTTTGGCTAATGGTGGGTGGCCTAGTTGTGCCCCTGCCTACCTCTTCGGGGATATAAGCGTGAAGATACTTTACTTTACTTTATTAAGTTGTTTCAACTATCCGCTAGAGGCGCTAATAATAACTTCATACATTTGGGTTGTTGAACGATTTACGGCCAATATTTAGAATATAAGTTTTTTTAATGTTAAAAAATTAAAATTAATTAAAAAATAAAAAAAAATTAAATTAAACAGACATCTTGATTTATAGTTATAGTTTTTGTGTATTGTAACAAAAAAATGTTTATTTTCAATTTTCTGATAAAAGGAATGTTGCGCGGGATCGGATATGGGTCCGGTTGGCGATAGCCAGCTATCACATTGTGGGATTTAGTGTTTTCGGCTAGTCGTGGGTGCCCTGATAGTACCTTGCCTACTTTCTCAGGGATATGGGCTTGAAGATACTTTTTGTTTTGTTTTTTTTTTATCTCGGCAACAAAACTTTAGACGACATATCTATCTGTAGATAGATTATTAAAATTGGCTGTTAGTAGTTAATAAAGTTAATCCTTTCAAAAACTCACACTCAGAACACTGAAGCGTAACGAGCACGGAAGCGATACGCCAAGTGGACGGCGCGGGAATCAAATCCGCCCTTCACGGCTGAATCGTGTCACAGATATCTAATTACTTAATAGTATTATTTCGCAAACATGATACCTTCACCGCAAACATTATTAAATTGTAAAATAATTGGAACATTATTTACTAACGGCAACCCTGACTTCGCATAGGAGGACAACTTTTTTCTAGAGGGTACAAAGAGAAGATTTTTACACACATATCCCCGAAAAGGTTAGGTTAAGTTATTGCATCTGTGATGTAACGGCCAATTTAGTACTTACAATATAATATAATTATAAGTTTAAGCCTTGGCACCGACTTCAAATCTATAAGTAAGTAGCACATATAAATAATAGGTAGAATATTAATTTACTAAATCTTTTTTATTTTTTACTTTTTACTTTTGAAGTCGGTTTTTATTGACAAAGTTATTTTTGTTTAACATTTTTTTGTTTATTGCTGATATGATTTAATTCAGTTAAAATAAACATCGCGTTAGGTGACAGTAGATAGTTTCAAAACAAACTAAACTTTTAAAATTGGTATAGGGTACATAAAAAACATATTGAACAAAAAAGTATCTTCACACCCATATCCACGAAGAGGTAGGCAGAGGCACAACCGGGGCACCCACGACTAGCTGAAGGCACTACACGCCCTACATTGTGATAAGTGGCAAGCCTATCGCCAACCGGGCACACATCCAATCTCGAACATCCTTTTTTTTGTCAAGAAAATTGGAAAAACCACATTTTCTTTTTGTTGTCGGACCCGGGAATCGAACCCGGGACCTCAAGCCAAGCCCAACACCTGGACCGCTAGTCCACAGAGCCAATTACAGATTGAACCAATATGAGTAAACGGATGTAGGTACTTAACCTCCTGACATAAGGTTCATCTAAATCAATAAAAACATAACTCACCTTGCTATTTCGTTAAAGGTTAAAGTTACATAAACAAACAAACTAATCCTGAAATAGATGTTGGTACCAGAGACCAAATATGCCCAGTGACCATGGGATATCTCGTAAAACAAGCTCTATAAATTGATTAAAAGAAGTACGCTTTCAAATAAATATTGAGATTTACCTTGATAATAATTTTTAGTAGTATTTAACTTGTTTACTTTGGAGTTAGATCAGTTTGTTTTAATTTGTTCAAGGACTTTTATTTGTTAGTTTGTTGTTTATGAATTTTATAGGACTGCCAGGCAATGACTAACCATCTAATGACTTACCGTTATTAACACCGTGACATCTGAAGCCATTCATTCGGATTGGTACCACCGCCTTACCTATCCCTGTCGCTATAACGTCGTGACGTGTTCCGGTTCGGAGGGTAAGGTAGCCGGTAAACTTACTTTTGCTCGAGGCCTAAGTTTGACAAAGCACCATTACTTCTTTGGCGTCTCTAGGCGTCGTGAATTTCTTACCATCAGGAAATCCATCTGCTTGTTTGCCTTCCATTATCATTAAAAAACTCCTAAAGAGAAGGTTAGCAATTCGATTGCATGTTTTTTAATGTTTGTTACTGTAATGTACTCGTACTATGATCTAAAGCAGATTACGTTCGATAGTTTACGTACTTTCGATATCTCTTTTGGTCAGGAAATTTAGTTCTCTTAGTTAACAATACAGATTCTGTTCTTTTTGCAACAAGCAGATGCGTTTCTTGGTGGTAATTCAAGCTGCCTAGATACACCAAAGGTGGTAATGGTGCGCTGCCAACTTGAGGCCGAGATATTAGGTTTTAAGCAAAAGTAAGTTTACTGGCTACCTTATCCTCGGAACTGGAACACATCAGCGCCAAGCACAGACGTGAGGTGTTAGTACTATAATTGCAGGAGAGTCGCTGCAAAACTTTACCACCTAGTCAGATGTCACGGTGCTAGTGACAGATAGGCTTACCGTCGCCTTAAACAAGCTGCCTGGCAAGATCGTAGATTGTCTATTTTGCAAAGGAGCCCGGACCAACACGGGGAAAAATTTCAAAGACAAAGAAATTTTTTTTTTATGTTATAGGAAGGCAAACAAGCAGACGGATTTCCTGTTAGTAAGAAATTCACGCCGCCTAGAGACACCAAAGGTGGTAATGGTGCGTTGCCAACCTGAGGTCGAAATGTTAGGCCTCGAGCATAAGTAAGTTTACCGACTACCTTACCCTCCGAACCGGAACACGTCATGACGTTATGGCGGCAGGAATAGGTAACGCGGTGGTACCAATCCGGGAGAGTCGCTGCCAAACTCTACCACCTAGTCGGATGTCACGGTGTTAGTGATGGTAAGCCTTTGCTCGCCTTTTACGAGCTGCCTGGCAAGGAAGGCAGATGGTCTATTCTACAAAGGAGCCCGGACCAACACGGGGAAAAACAGAAATGTGAAAGTGTCCAAAGTTTTCATACTCGTACAAATAATTTGCGGAAACGTTAGCGAGTATAGCACCGTCAACTCTTTTTTAGCGGTTTTTACAACTTCACCGAGCTTTGAATCGTCAACTCATGGTTAGAGATACTGCATTCTGCTGATAAATAGATTTTGATGGTTTTTTTATGTGACCGTTGTATTAAA
The DNA here is from genome assembly GCA_002245505.1 of Calephelis nemesis. NCBI lineage: Eukaryota > Metazoa > Arthropoda > Insecta > Lepidoptera > Riodinidae > Calephelis > Calephelis nemesis. Next base: position 312,002 of record NJDD01001552.1, on the reverse strand, counting down.
TCTAATGACAAATGACCATACAACAAAAAATAAAACAATAAAAAAAAATGTGTATGTACTTATGTACACGCGTTAGAAGTTATACTTCTTCGGCGTAATAAGATAAAAATCTTTTTAAAAATTTTATCTTTTGCCTTATTTTACATTTGTAGACAAAATGACACTAACCATAAAAAAAGGTATTTAATACATTAAAAGTTTTATTATAATGCATTATTTAGTTAACTAAAGTTTATTTAATATTTAATAAAAATATCACAAAAAACTAAAATGTTATCTATAGCTCACTTCATCATGTCGGTTTTTCGTGACGGTGTGCGCGCGCATCGTAAAAATTTACCCTCATCATTTTTTCCTAACGCGGCGAAAAAAGTACAACTTCAAAACAAGTCTCAATTCATGCATTATTAAGTTTTACTCAAAAATCAACAGGATCTTGATAAAATTAATACGGAATTATGAGACTACCTTTAAAAAAATAATTTTCAAATAGCGCCATGGTAATGAAATGGAGACAGCTGTTTTACTTTTTTCTGCGATAAAAATATTGTTGTAAGATATCGAAAATCCGTTTTACTCTTCTGATAGTACGAGATCACCATCTATAGACATAATGACAGATAATAGCAAAAAGTTTGGATAGTAGAGAATGCTGAATACATTGTAGTTTATACCCGCCTTTTGTATAAAATATTATATGGTATTAGTGATGTAACGAATGTCATTTTTAAACATGCGAATATTTGGTTTTTGTTCCCAAACTTGGCGCCAATTGTCTATGGTTTGATAACAGTTTCAACGAGGTGCGTTCCATTTGTAGTTTGCTGAGTGAATATGAACTAACTCATCCGACCGAAGTGTCATTCCGCTCGAATCGGTCTTTTCACAAGTGAGTTTTGAGGTTAGAATTATAACTGATAAGAAGTAATTAGAATATTTTTTTGTTTATTTACTTGAATTTATAATAAATAAATAAATACACATTGAATTACACATATTTTGTCTTATAAATTCCAAAGAAAATTTGATTGTTAAGCTTCATACCCAAAGTAAAGTAAAATGTGTAAAAAAATAACACCAAGGCAAATGATAATGTGATTTATTAAAAGGTTAATTTACATTTTCTTTCACTAAAAACATAATAAATGAATCTATTTAGTTTTATCAACCTGCTGTTATCTTCAAGTTTTTTTTTCTGATTTTCTTATTCGCATAACATGGGCAGAAATACCATTGAGTAACCACCATATTCTTCAGATATGGCTCCAGACGACTTCTTTCTTTAACTTAACTCTAATTACCACTTTGTGGCACACGTTCACAAACGACTGAGAAATTTACCCCTCTCCCTTCCCCGTATTGGTTCGAAGTCTTTGAAAAATATCTACATTTGATTAAGTTCAATAAACCCGAACGAACCGTCTCAACCTTCGAAGAATTTATCTAATGCAAAAACTATACCACCAGCAGTCGGTCATTAGAGTCCCGTCCACAAAGGGCTGACAAAAACAAAGCTCTTGGTGTTATTCCTTTGCCTTCAATTCAAACTAGGGCTGTCAAACCATGATTGGACAAGTGTCCGGTTGGCGATAAGTTTGTTACCCATCATCTAGTGGGACTAAGTAAGTACATTCGACAGATCGTGGATGTACCTGTTCATGATGTAACTCGAGTACTGCTGGGGCAAACTAAACTATGTTTGTTTTATGATTCGTCCGTCGTTTATGGAGTATTACCATTCAAACATTAAGAAGTTAGAATAAAAAACTGTCATGGCACGGAGTGTGTGATACGAAATTCGGGCATATTTAGCTAATCAGAAATGAAACCTCACAAGCCATAAACTCTCAATCTTAATATAAATTACGCGTCACGTTGTTAGTCCGCGAAGGACTCCTCTATTACTTTTTTTTTATTTTAATAATATTTGCTAAATATGTGAGTGCTAAACATCTCCAAAGGTTTCAAGTTATAGTTGCAATAATTTTTCATATAAGAAAACCTTAACCGCAGCAACAAGTGGCCGGCCTATTCGCATTATTTAGTTTGAATTCAATATAAGCAAACGATATGCACATAATATGGATGTAATTAAACAATTCAAGTCCGTATCCTTTTCATAGTTAGGCAGAGGCTAGCCGAAGCTACTTAGTCCCAGAATTTAATAAGTGGCAAACGCATCGCCAACCGGGCACAAATAAATTCTAAGCAACGTCGTTTTTCATTTAAATTTCATTAAAAAAAAACTCACTTTTACTTTTCGTGACTCTGTAATCGAACTCGAAACCTCGCATAGTCAAAGCTAACACCGAACCACTAGACCGCAGTGGCCCTCATAGATAGATCCAAAAATTCAGGCATCTAAGTTCATCACGTGACTGCGTGCTCTTTTCGAGAGTAAATCCAAACCTAATGAATTGTAGATGGCAACAGATTTGAAAACTAACCAAACCAATCGACCAAAGAGGTTATTGTTTAAACAGTACTGGTGTGTTACGATGCGGCTATATTTATTTAGTTTTCACGCGGAAACCTACTGATATAGGGATAAAATAAGCCTGCATCCGTAACGACCGTAACACTCATTCTTTCAAGGTTTTATGTTGTTCACGTGGAAACTATTCACACTTAAAAATAAAGCAGGTAGTAAATAAATTTTACCAATTTCGTTCAGCTGATCATGAGTGAAAGTATAATGTACAGACCTATATTTTATAGCATTAGTACTAATATATCTTTTGACAACCCTGGTTTATTGCAACAAGAATTGCAAAAAACTGAAGTCAACTAAAATCGTGTGAACTGCAATTATAATGAAAAGAGTTGATGGAAATAACTTTATTTCTTTTGCTGATTACTAATATTACTGTTGCTGAAATGATCTCTTCATGCGCTTTAGCCATATTGTATTTTAAGCAATATAATTTAAAAGCAGTAACTGCACAAAATTGACTTTTAATGTTATTACGCTTTTAAGTAAACATTATAATAATTATTATTAAGTGTCCATCAAAAAGTGCTACCCCAATAATTATAAAATTACTATAAAACTAAAAAATACAGAGAGGTACAACTAGGGCACCCACGATTAGCCGAAGACACAAAGTACCAAAATGCGATAGGTGGCAAGCCTATTACCACTCGGGCGCATATCCAATATCAGACAACATCGTTTTTATGCAAAAATTAAATTAACAAATTTTGTCTTTGTTGCCCGGGGATAAAACCCAGGACTACAAGGATAAAGAAGAAAATACCGGACTTCTAGACCATGAATGCGATAATATTATTATCAAACTTGAACTTGGACGGACATTCTATCCGAGAGTAAATAGAAAATATAATTTACTCGCAGTAAAACAAACAAATGGCTTCAAATTCTTGTTATTATACGCTATGCTATCACAAATACCCACCAAAACCGTCGAGGGTACTTTAAAATCTTTACCCTATCACAGTCGTACGAAAAGCTGAAAACATTAACTACGTTAAAAATAATGATGTCAGTCTATTAATTATGTCTTTCTCTTTTCAGTGAACAATGGCTACGAATCCGACAGAGAAGAATGGAGAAATAGCAGATCACAGTTCTCAACTACAGCATTCGACAGTCTCGCGCGGCCAACCAAAATAGCAATGGCGCTAACATTAAAGAAACCTCCAAGATTAGATCCAATACCCCAATACTACCGCCTTACTAGTGAATCACCAAAACACCCACCAGTACAATTTCATCCAAATAATTTTCATCGCCAACCAAGACTTCCCCGACCAAGCACAGATAAAAGAAATCTAACCACAGATCATAGAAAGTATACATCTCTGCAGAATCTGGAAATTCCCAAGAAAACAAATGAAAAGAAGGATTTGAAAAAGACAAATTATTCAAATTTAACAAATAAAATTACAGGTCTAACGAATAAGTTGAGGGATTTAGGAACAGGAAATACGATTGGTCGATTCAAGGCTCAATCTCATGGTGATGTGGCAAACCTGAAACCAGTATTAAAAATGAATGGCCATGATGGGCCAAAGAGATCAGTAGTCAGAACGTGTAGTGCCGAACCACCAAAGAAAGTTACATTCAGCGCGTTTGCCACCGTCCAAGTCGTTTAATATATTAAAAATGGTATTTCTCTGATTTACTGTAACAATTTTAGACGTATTTTCAATGAATTTCACGTGAAGCTGACAGTGAAAACATGTCATATTCTGAAATGTTGTCCATTTGATACATTCGAGCTAATTGGTACATTATTATATCTCTGGTCATACAAACAGAGACGGGTTTATTATAGTGCCACCATTTTATAAAGGGGAAACCCTTTGTGGGTATCCTCTCAATGGATACTAAGACATGATTATCTTGGAATGCCGTCTTACCTACTAAAAACCCTAAGGTGTTCACTCAGCATCACTGAAAAGGCTACGGGATCACTTTTTCCATTCTAACACAGCTCTTCCAGGCAGTCAACCGGGAAGCCAAATAAAAGTTACATCAGGTAATATAAAAGTCATTTGTGTTAAACTAGACACTTACTGGTGGATGCCATTTGGAGTCAGACAGAGTGTTATGTGCGGAAATATAATTTCATGGAGTGGTTGTAGCTGCTCGTAAGACATAGGTATACGAAAGTAATTAAGATTTCACCTCCATTTAGCCCTTGACCAAATAAATCGGTTTCGAAATCATCCTCTCACAAAGAAATGTTAATAATAATTTATACATAGACGCTTTTTTATTTAGATCAAATCTAAATATTGAATAAGGTGATGTAGAAATAGTTATGCGTTTTTGAACAAATGCGATGATAAAGCCACAATTAGGTAAGTTGCAACTTTGCAACAATAACTTAGTTTGCAGTGGTTCTTAGTATTTGACTAATATAATTATCATTCAAGACATATAAATGTTAATAATCAAACATTTTAAATGCAAGGTATTTTAATATTGATTAGTATTCAAATGATTGTCATATACAATTGATCGTCAAAAATGTAAATATGAAAGCCATTTATATGAAATGTCCTGCTATAGCGTGGGAATCTAGTTTGTTGTATTTTCTTTCATGTTCTATAAATAACTATGACAATGTTTACTAATAATTATTTTTAAATGTGGGAATACGCAAACTTATAAAAGGCGAGAAGTAAAAGTTAATTTATATGTGGGAAATATAGGCCGGGAATTTGTGTAAATATTATAAAAATAATAATTGTTAACACAGAGTAATTTAAATCTAAATAATATATTTTTGTGTAGGTGTGCATGAATTGCGGCGATGGTGGCAATATTTATTTATTGATTTGAAAACTTTTGAAATGAAAGGGAAAAGCTTGGTTGAACGAACAATGTTCTAATAAAGCTTTATTTATAAACGATTCGAATTGATTTGACAAGAGTATTTGTTATGTGAAGATATGTGAAGTAATAGTAAATGTTAGTGGTGTCTTTTTTAAAACTTTTATTAACATATTAAATTTATGCTTTCAGGACTTGGCCTTTATGCAAAACTGATATTGCAGTTTAACAATTTGCACGTAATAACGATTGCAACTCCCTCTAGTTACGATGCTAAATATTTTCTTCTATTTTACTTGCAAACTTATTTTTTTTGTCTGGGTAGAATTTTGCTGCTCAACTTTAGTGTTGCTCCAACTGATTGGTTTTGGGCATACATACTTTAATGACAATAAAATGCTTTTATATAAGACGCTGTAAGTGCTGATAATAAGATGACGGATTCGGAAGTATGTTATAGAAACGGCTCCAATTCCTATCATTACCGTTTCCTCGATGGGCTTCTTTACGTCTTGAATAATAACTTCGCTGCTGCTACGAACAATACTTGCAAATAAAAGTTTGCTACATTTCTTTAAATTTATTGAAAACCACTTATTCACAGATGTGTTTAATTTTTCTGTACTAAAATATTACTATTCTATCTTCACGTAACGAAGATTCATGAAATTATGTGCTAATATACGAAATGCCACCAATCTTTGTGAGAGAGATTGTTGTCGGTCAGTTTCAGGTGAATTTAATATATTCCTTTTTTATCATAGTTGTTAAGTTTATTTACTTATCAAATATCGATTTTATTTCCTTCGTATTACTGTCCATATTTATTAATGTAATAAGTAGATACAATATCTAGTTTGCATTTGTCAATACTTTTAATTGTTTGTGTGAAAATAAGATATTTTTTCATATTTCTTAAGGATTCAAATTGGTATTTTGTTAAAAGAATTAGTTTTGAGTATTGAGAATCAACCAGTTCAAATTTAAACTTCTTTTATTGTGATTGCAAATATAGATGAAACAAATAATATTTTAATATTATGTCTTTCACAAATCACAATATAATAAGAGTCGCATCACTTGCCTGCTAAGTATACAAACCAAATAACGACGATAGGAAGATATCAATAAGAATTTTCTACACCTTTTGTTCATCTTTTGTACGCCTTTTCTGTTACGATCCACGAAAATCATTTTTTAAAAGAATTTTCACATCAAAAAAACTTTAATATCGCGAGTTGCTCAAGGTGCACTGGCCGAAAAAATCACCAAGAACGCACTATGAAACTCAGCGAGAACATACAGGGGTTCCTTTTGCATAGCAGAGAAATGTGACACGTAACAGTAAAATGTTACGAGCAAAACGGCAAATTTCTCTCATACGTCGATAAAGAAGTTTCTGTTTTAGTTTATAAATTAAAAAAAAATAGTAAAAAGTTAACACACTTCGTACAGAGATTTATAAATGATAATGTGACCTTTTTGTTGTAATGAGAATGTTACAGTAAGCAACACAGATATCTGACCCCTCTTTTTTTAAGTAAGCGATTAGCTAACGATACTGTAAAGAGGCCAAATATCTGCGTCATTTATATCACAAACTCCAACTGAATAAATTCTGACAAAACTTATTACATAACAAACTTTTGCAAATAAACTGAATTTAAATCCAGTAGAATAATTTGAAAAGAAAAAAGCTCCGTGTCGTATTACAAATTATTTTAAAACATACTATACGTCCTACTATACATCCTGGATTAAGTATTTTACACTGACTTAGCCTTATATTTGACAGTTTAACTTAATATGAAATGTAACCCGGGAATGTGCAAGTGGCCCTTAAGTCTCAAACGTTGAAGTAAAATTTTATAGAAATATGGTTTTGTCACTCTTGAATTTTCTCAGTTATAACTACTTGCTGGTCCGAGCAGACATAGTTTTGCACAAGTATATGCAAAATAGATTTAGACTAAAGGCGATCCATAACTTTTCTTACATCATTATATATGAAAGTATTGTCTTTCTTCTTAAGAGTTTTATTTTTTCCCATCATCAATTTTCCGTCTTAATGTTTCAATAACATACGAAATCGTCTAAACTGAATCTTATAATAAATATGACATATATCACGAGTAAAATCATCGGGTGTCGGTCTATAGCAAGAAGGAATTTGAAACCTGACTACACCGTTATTCCCACATTACAAAATAAGTATCTACTACATCGTAATAGAAACTTTTCTTCTAATGATAGGGTTTTCGTGGTTCCTAGTCTTGTCTTTATTGTATTGTTAATATTTTGTATTTAATCGCCATTATAGTTTGCGTAAGTTGAGACCAGGGCCATCACCATGAGTTTACGTCTTGTCAAGCTTACTTTACCTACTCGCTAGCGTCTCTGTAAATTATTTGTATGAAAACTTTGAAAAGCGCCTCTATTGGTAGCTAAGAGAAACTCATTTTTAGAACAAAAGTGTTATAGATTTCAACATGTAACTTACTAGACGTAATCTAAACCAACTCATCGTAAATGCTCCGTGTGACAAAAAATGCCAGATACAGATCAAGCAAACGAAAACTATTGACGGGACTTCGCTCTCTTTCGTTTGCTTGAAAATAGAAAGAGATTGTGATGATTCCAACAAAATGTTATTACCAACTCTGATCTTCTTTGTGATTCAATGGCTCCTGACTTTGAATTGGCGAAATTATGACGCTTGTAATCTAGCAGTCCAGGTGTTGGACTTGACTTCATGAGATGAGATGAGTCGGGCATAATAAGAAAATGTGTTTTTTCCCATTTTCAAATTAAAAAAAATGTTGATCGAGATTGGATGTGTGTCTGGTTGGCGATAGGATGGCTGCCTATCACATTGTGGTACTTAGTGTCTTCGGCTAGTCGTAGTGTGCCTGGCTAGGTTGTGCCTTTGCCTACCTCTTCTGGAAGATACTACTACTACTAGGTACTACTACTATAACCTTACAGCGCTCAGGTCTTAGCTTATTGCAAACGTGTAATAAATATAAGTATCTTATTTTAAAATTGTAACATTTTGACTTACATAGATTAAGAGCGTAAAAAGTTTAGGTTTAGGCAGATTATGTTGTGTGTATTTTTAGTTTGTAATATTCTCGTTGTTATTCGTTTTAGTTTCGCCTTGATTTGTTTGTAAATTTTAATAAAATGTTTGTTGGTTTATGTTTTTTTTATTTACAGTGTCAAACCTTTAAATCATATAATATTTTCTATTATTAAAATATCATTATAAAATTTATACCAAAGCAGATATTATTTACATAGAACGTCATATTTATTTAACTTAGTTTGTTATATTATCTCAGGCAGTTTAGTACTTACTTGTGCTGTCTAAAAAAAGCTATTTTTTTATTTTTTAAGGAATTATGATATGAGGAACTTTTGTTGAGCTTGAGGCAAAAAAAAATACCTTATGCTAGGTACATTCTAAATCATTCTAGCGCTTGCCACAAACTGTGCAAAGAGTTTATAAATACTGCGTAATAAGAGGCGGATCTGCCAGATATATAGCAAACCCGAATTTCGTATGAAGTTTGGCTTAAGTGACACAAAACATTTAACAGCAATTAACAGAGTCTGTTATATAACATGGTGACAAAGTGTAACCTGTTTAGTTTGAAAGTAAGTCTAAAGGCTTTCAGTTTTAAGGCAACTAGTGTTATATGATTTAGGCGAATAAAAAACATAGCAAACTTAATGCTTTTACTTTTTGTACAAATGTTGCGCCAAACTGGTTTTGATAAGCAAACATGACGGATGTCTAGCTGTTGTCAGCTAATAACATTTGATTTAACTTCTTTTTATTAAAATAACTTAAAACGAAAACGAAAAATAAACGCAAACGACAAATTCAGCAGAATAAATTTTTAGTTTTCTTTATAATTTCACTTTAACGATCCTATGCGTTGGCTACTTTTTTATCACTGTGATCTTTCTTTTTGGGATTCCAAACGCTGGTTGGTGGTTCCTACAAGAATATTATTTTATCATTAGATAAGATACATTTTTTTTTATTATTCAATAATAAGACAGTTAAAATTAAGTGTCTGTATACTAAAAACTGATGGGGGCGATTAAAGAAGAGTAACAGAAATGTCAATGTCATTTAAGGGGAGAAGAAGTAATGGTCAATTAAGAGCGGAGTTCGACGGGTTGGCTAGTTACAAAAATGTAAGGCACAATTTAACAAAAACACAAACTTCGACGCTTGAGGTTTTTGAGGCAAAACTCAAAGACATCGAGGAGTTGTCAGCGATTAAGAAGCCAAACTGCAAACTTTTAAGCTAACTGCTGGGGTAAAGGACTTTAGCGAAACCAACACAGAAGGTAAATGTTGAAAAGTTGGTGGAAAAATGAACAAACGTCCACACCAAGTCATCGCGACACTAAAGAGACAGTGGAGTTAGAGGTTTTTTATGAGTATACCAGTAACGAGACAGTGGAGTTAGAGGTTTTTTATGAGTATACCAGTAAAGAGACAATGGAGTTAGAGGTTTTTTTATGAGTATACCAATAACGAGACAGTGGAGTTAGAGGTTTTTTATGAGTATACCAGTAAAGAGACAGCGGAGTTAGAGGTTTTTTATGAGTATACCAGTAAAGAGACAATGGAGTTAGAGGTTTTTTATAAGTATACCAGTAAAGAGACAGTGAAGTTAGAGGTTTTTTATGAGTATACTAGTAAAGAGACAGTGAAGTTAGAGGTTTTTATTGAGTATACCAGTAACAAGACAGTGATGTTGGAGGTTTTTTATGAGTATACCAGTAAAGAGACAGTGGAGTTAGAGGTTTTTTATGAGCATATCAGTAAAGAGAGCTTTTTTATGACCGCCTCGTTGGTCGAGTGGCTAGCGTACACGTCTAACTACACAGACCAACCGCGAGGCTCGGGTTCGATTCCCGGCGGGGGCAGGCATTTGTGTGATGAACATTTAGATGTCTGCATTTCTGGGTCTGGTTGTTTATTAAATTTATACACATATCTATTTAAGTATTTCTATGTATTAGAATCGTTGACTAACACCCATAACACGAACATATAATAATTTGCTTACTTTGGGGTTAGATTCAATTTGTGTAACTTGTCCAGGGATATCTTATTTATTTATACCAAACTCGGAGAGTCTCATACTCCGGTCGGTTCACACACCTAGTATTTGCTTCAATGAATTTGTTCTACTGGATCAGAAAGAAAAAGTTACAATGGTTGTAATTTTGTTGCGCATTCACTAAATTAAATTAAAGCCATCGCTATATTTTTTCAATGAAGGTAATAGAAAGAGACAAAACACTTTTAGTGCTGTCAAATAAATCGGTGGACGACATTTCTACAGAAGTTTAATCTATTACTCTGAACACATTGACTTAAAGCGACATCTAAATCTGATATGTCTAAATAAAAAAAAAGATAGCATGCATTTCAAATAACTTTAGCTTGTGAACAGCAGAATCACCACAAGTGTGTCTTGAAGCTAGTAAGTATTGATTATTTATATTATATTGATTTAGGTTCGGCTTATTTTATTTATTGGTTGTTAAAAATTTAATCACTTAAGAAAATGTTGCGTAATGGGTTAATGCTGGAATTACCTCTACGTCTACCTACTCCTTCCGGGTACGGGCATGAATATACTTTCTTATTATGAAATTAGCACTAGTTTATTCTAGATAGATATGATTTCATTTGTTCTCCAATGGCAAGCAATTTCATATTCTCAGAAATTCAGATAATTAAGTCGAATATCGTCTTCCAAGCTTTGATAAGCATTTTGACAGTCCAAGTTCATTCCTCAAATTTTACATATAATTGAATAAAAGAAGGTAAGGAATAACAGATACTTAAATATTAATAATCCACTTATTAAAATGCCTTTATTATTTATCTGATCCCCATAATTACTTTTTTACTGTAAGTAATCATGTTTTATTTAAAAAACTAATATTGCGAGTATGTGCCCCAGTGTTAATTTTCTGAGTAATAAACTGTAGACTTTACAACTATTCTGTAGTGTCCTATATTCTTTAAGGCTTCAAAATGTTAGATTTTCATATCAATTTAAATGTAAATTATGGTGTCACTCATTGTATACTATCCTTAATTCAACTTTTTTTTGGAATTTATTCTAAACTTTCCTCGAATTATCTAATAATTTGTATAACAAAGCTATATTGTTTACTTTGCAGTTTTATATTACCTTACTATTCTCGTCCGTTCCTGAATTATTTTAAAATATTAGAATACGTGTTAGCTAATGTCACCGCATTATCTGGAATTTATCAAGTATTTGATCGCTTCTATTGTAAAATAAATAACATTGAAAAAAAGAACAATTTTTCAGTACGGTTGTCACCATGTTATATCTCTATAACTATTTTTTTGTTTTCTGTAGTCTTAAAATTTTTATTTTTGTATGCCATCGTCAAAATACATAATATGTTTTCTAACGTATTCATTTCTACGATTATTTTGATTGGAGTTAATGTTAATTCAACTATTCGAAATATAATGTTTGAAAAGACATGGCTAAAAATAAAATTGATTAGAAAAATTATGCAATTAAAGATTCAAGTTGCAGATGCGGCAACTCCAGCGGAAATAATATCCTCCAGAAGGAAAATTGAACACTATTGCTGCATGTACTCAGAATACATTGACAATCTGCATGAGACTGGTTTCATGACGAAGTTTTTGGTTTGAATCAGATTTATTTTTACGATTACATACGTATCTTCACGTCAAGTCCCTTACGGGTAGGCAGAGGGTATCAAGTGCAAAATTTGACTATCCTTGCAGATTAGCCTAACTTCACCATATTAATTACCCGTTTCATACAAACACGCCGGTTTCGGAGACTCTTGTCACCCTCGGATAACACCCGAGCGAAAATAAACCAATGTCTGGACAGGAAGGGGTATCCACTTTCTGTATTTTTAAATATGAGTACCTATAAAGCATTCGATTTTGTTTCATATGAAATGTTGTTAATAATACTAAAACATACATCCAATCCAAAAAAAGTAATAAATCACAAATTAGAAATTGTTAAATTACACATGAACAAATTACATGTTACATTAAAATTTAAATAATAACAATAATTAAATTTAATAGAAGATTTTAAAAAAATGACAGAATTATGTAAATAGTGAAAGAAATAAAATTGATGCGACTTTTTTACGTATGGTAGAACTAAAGCAGTCCACCCTAGTTTGTGAAAACATGTTGATAGGCGAACAGACGGATATCCTGATGGTAAGAAATTCAGCCTAATGACACCAAAGCTGGTAATGGTGGTTGCCGACCCGAGGCCGGACGGGATGTTAGGCCTTGAATAAATAAATTTACCGGCTATCTTATCCTCTGAACCGGAACCGGTGGCAGGAATATATGAGGCGGTGGTACCAATCCGGGCGAGTCGCTACTAAACTCTACCAACTTAATATCTGTAGGGTTACTATTGAAACTCGATTTCATGCAAATTAGAAATTGAAATCGGATATGTTTTTAGGTAAAATATTTTACTAACTAAATGTTATTATCTCGCCATTGTTGCATTCAAAGTTACCTTAAATTACATATCCGATACCAATTTCCAATATTGTATGAATCGAGATTCAAAAGTAACCCTACGGATGCTATGGTGCATATTGACGGCAAGCCTATGCTTTTACGAGCTGAATAAAAAAATCGTTGCACCACAGATTTTTACAACTAGCTTTGATAAGCAAAGTCATAATATTACTCTGATATTTCAGATCTTGACCAACTTAATTTTCTCCACTATAGATTGGTTGAGAAACATGTCACGTGTATATAAAGATGTTACTTTTAAGGTATGTACAACTTCTTTTTTTTCTAGTTTTTGGCACTAGTGTTAACATTTGCCATAAGTCACGTTGAAATTTGCGACAAATCATAATTTTTTTGTGAAAGCGGGCTAAAATAATTCAAAATTAGTCATAAATCATCAAAGAAAATTACGTCAGGGTCTTGAGTAAAGTGGTGGCCTCATTACTCAAGCTCATAGAGTAAAATTTTGCGTCTACAAGAAAATACAAAAAACACTAGTTACTTCATGACTATTTAATTTCTGCACATTAACGGAATAAAATTGTACGTAATGCAACTAAAAATGACTAATTTCATTCAATATAAAAACGAAATTCAATAATTACGAAAAAGCAACGAATAACTTTTCTCTAGAGGGTGCTAAAACTCTTAACTGCTTTATCAATTTAAGAATAACATACAATGGCTTTAATTTTGTTACGAGTTACTAAACTAATTACAAGTTATCGCTATCTTCTTTTATTCGAAAGTGATGAAAAAAATAATGCTGTTAGATTAGTCGATACACGACATACTTCAAGACGATTCATCTACATTTTCAACAATTTGATGAAAAACGTAGCAATTTGACATGTCCAGTCTAATCTAACATGTCTAAAATGTTTCATCTCTCTTGTTTATGTTTCTTTTGATAAAGATAGCATGTACCACATATGTTTAGTTTGTGCACAGCAGAATCACCACCATTTTCAATAGTTTTAAAAGCATTCAAATTAATGGTAGAAAATTTTGTTTCTAGATAATTCATGTGCTAGGAGTAACCAATATGTTGATTAACTTTTTATTATCTTTAATACCAGCAATTATTTCCGAATTAATTTCCAGTGAAATTAAAAAAATGAAGACACATTTTGCGACTCAAATAGCTATATGTCAAGGTAATTTTAATTAATTCAAGTGTTGTATTTTTGAAATAATTGGGTTCAGGTCCCTTTCATTAAAATACGAAATAATGTCATTAAAGAAAGCATTACAAATATTGGAAGATTCAATATAAGGAATGTTTACTCTTACTACTTTGATAATCGACAACATAATGCTATAGCTGATGGGCCATCTAGCATATGTTGTGCCTATTAATAATGCCTGCCATTTGTGTGATGAGTATCGATTTTGGACATTAATTAACAACTTCTTTTTATGTGCACTAAATACTTCAAATATGTATGAAAACCAAAATACGATTGAATAGATTGATTTGTAAAAGATTAAGATTTTTTGTTGCGTTTTGACTTAACAGAAAAAAATCTAATCTTTTACAAAAAAACACACTCTTTTCAACGATCCCGTTCTGGAAAGAATTAATTACATCAGTTTCTATTGAAGGTATGCTTATACAAAAAAATATGCTACTCTTAACAAAAAAATCGAATTAAGTATGAGTTAATTAAGTCAGTTTTATAAACCAAGTTTTTGAATGTGCCATTATTGTATTTGCTTATATCGGTATCGCCAGCAAACACAATGATGACATATTTTCATTTGTTTTTTAACTCATTCACTCACCTAAAACTCGTACTCTGAAACCATAAAAGACAGTACCGATGCATGTCAGAAATAAAATAACTCTTTATTGTGTACCAAATATACAAAGAAATAAAAATACTAAATATAAAACTTAATAAAAAATAACTACGTCAGTAAAAACCGACTTCAAACCTAAAACGTAAAAAGTAATGAAAATTTATTATTAATTTATTTTGAATAAGTTATTATTTATCTACTAATAAGTTTGGAGTCGGTGTCAAGCCCGTTTAATCTTACACTTTTAACTAATGAGCAATTCTTGTATATAATATAAATTTAAAATTGGAATCTCGGAATCGGTTCCAATGATTTTCATGAAATTTAGTATGTGGGGGGTTTCGGGGGCGATAAATCGATCTAGCTAGAAATAATTTTTAGAAATTGTCCTTTTATTCGTGTTTAAACTGAAAAATATGACTTTTCCTGACATCTATTGGTGAATAATAATACTATTTTTTGTGAGCAATAAAGTTGTAACATCAGATGGCATTGTTAAGTGACACGAAGCCAATTAGTGTTTGCTAAAAAAATTTACATTATTAGTCGTGCTTAAATATAATTTCCAAAAAACACAATTTAT
Source organism: Calephelis nemesis (assembly GCA_002245505.1). Taxonomy (NCBI): domain Eukaryota; kingdom Metazoa; phylum Arthropoda; class Insecta; order Lepidoptera; family Riodinidae; genus Calephelis; species Calephelis nemesis. The sequence continues at coordinate 296,708 of NJDD01001552.1, read as the reverse complement.
AAAAAAACAATACTGAGCAAATCTCGGTCATCCAGGTACTTATGTTATAATTATTAGTTTAAGGCTTCAAAACTATTAGTGTAAAGGACACGTAAATAATTGGTAATACATAACATACAGTAAAATACAGTAACTCTTTATTGTGCACAAATACAGTGAAATTACAGATACATGAAATAAAACTTAAATTATGAGATACACAAAGCCGGCCTTATCGCCAAGTCAGCAATCTGTCCAGGCAGCCCTCGAGTATAGAACAAGATTTAGCGGAATTTTATTTAATGGTGCTCTTTAAAATATAAAAATGCGTTTGATATGTACTAGACAAAATCAATCATTCCAAAAGCAGAAGCCTGTTTTAATTTAGAACAAGCAATAAAAGTCAAATGCAATCTTAATCACAGTGAACGAAGAACAACGCTTTTACTTTACTTTACTTTTAAAATTATTAATATTTGGAGCTCTTCTGATATCCACTGGAAGAGAATTCCAAAGCCTCACTGCTTGCGTGGTAAAAGAACGACAACAGTAACAAGTGCTACGAGAGGGAACTTGAAGAGTATAATTATCACTGGACCTGAGGAGTTATACTTCACTGTTACAAAACTTAAACCTCTCCTAGAGTACAGAAGAGAGTAAGAAAGTACAATATAGTTAAAACTGAATCTTTTTTTTTACTTTTATTTTTGAAGTAGGTTTTTATAAACGTACTTAGTTTACTTAGTACTACTAGTACTTAGTACTATTTAATACTTTTAAGTATATTGGTGACATGATTTATTAGTGATATGATTTATTTTAATAAAAATAAACATCGGGATAGGTGAACATAAAAAAAATTCTCATACAATAAAAAGTAATGTGCTTACCTGGATCTAATTTTTATGGAACCAATTCGGAAACTATTCCACTTCAAACAAAAAAACAATTACGTAAATCGGTTCAGAACCCTCGGAGAAATCGGCGTACATACATAAAAAAAATGTAGCGGCCGAATTAAGAACCTCCCCGTTTTTTTTGAACTCGGTTCAAAATTAAATGAAACATGAATGTTTTAATTATCACAGATGTACCCTTACAAAAAACTCCTACAAACGCCTTGTTATTTTATATTAGCAAAATGTCATGATCTGTTTCTAACCAACGTGATTTATTTTATTTTCGAATTTGTTTTCAATTTGAGATATAACGGCTGCAGTCAGACACGTTAATTATATTTAAATAGGTCATTAAGTCGATATCTCCAATACAAAACTGTGATATAATGATAATATACTAAAAGTAAGATCAGTGTTTGTCAAGGTAGCTCTAATGCAGAATAGGATATACTTAAGATGCTTAACAAAATGGCGCATAACATTTTCTACTTTTTACTGACGATAATTTTATTGTTTTCAGATAAATCCTTAGCAGTTAAACTACAAAGTGGTATTAAATTCTTCGAGTTGTACCCGTTTAGGTACACTTTGTTCCGCATCCTGCCAGTCAACGCTAGTTTGCTGCTTATAATTTTCAAATTTGCATGCAGTTATCTTATTATTACTATACAACTAATCGAATATTTTAAATAAAATCAATTTGATTTAGAGAAGTTAGAAGTAGAGAAGTAGAGAAGTTAGAGAAGTTAGAAGTTAGAGTTTGAAGTTTTTGCCCATTCCAAAAAAAGTGGCCAACCCCGCTAAAGAAGTGTTAACTTCAAAAAGCATTAGTAAAATTGGTCCATCCTTTTATGCGTGATGCATTTTTTGCTACTATTACTACATGCATTTTTAATTAATTGTGCATTTAAAAGATGCATAACGTTTTATTTTAGTCGATAATGCCGTCCAGGTACATGAAACGTAAGAAGCACAAGATGGATCTTTATAAAATTATGTCTAAACCGCCCCGGAGAATTGACCTGCCTTACGATAAGAGATTATCAACTCGCGCAGCTGTGATGAATTTGAAGTCGGTTTTTTAAGTTTATCTGCGCATAAATTAGTTATATGTGTATTTTTTTTTGTTTATTATAGATTGTGTTTATTATATTTATGCGTACACATTTTTATTTTGACGAAATGCATTTTTAAGTATTTGATGGGTAACAAATTGTGTAAATACCAAGTGTTCGATTTCTTTGTTTTGGTTTTTTTTATTTAGTTAGACATGGATTAGCTGATGAATTGTAATTGCACTTATTTTTATGTTTATGTTTACTAATAACATTTATAGCGTATTACCGTTTAATGTCACTACTGGTATATAATAGGTATTGGCTGCACTAACTGTAATGGGTTTGTTCCGATCGAACTGTAATGAAATAGTTTTTTATATTCGAAATGATAATGTGTACTTTATCTCATGAATCCGCTGTGTATATACCATTTAGTATTTAAACTTAATATTTATTTTCATGTAACTACTTTCAGTGTTTTAGATATCACTGGACTTAACATTGTAATAAATTATTATTGATATTAAAGGTATGTCTGAATGTGTGCTATTCACCGTTGGCACAATTTTATTTTAGTTTTTCATTTCACCTCCCTAAATAACAAGCCATTATATTTCGCAACCGTTTCATTTCAATTATCTAAAATGGCAGCCCGATACTTTTTTAATCCTTAGTAAAAAAAAGTGGTATTCTTCAGGCTGTTAGATCAATTGTGCAAGTCTACCGACTACCTTCGGATCAAAATGTGCCAATATCATTATGGCGGCAGGAATAGGTACCAATTTGGAACCCAAGTAAACAACAATTCATTTTTCTAAATTTTATTATAGACTTTAGATTACTTCATGTCATTCACATTCCAGTTCATGTACTCTCACTATTTGGAAGGTTGATCTCACAGATATTTCGTTTATTATAAATGTCTATCAAATCACTATCAAGATGACGGTTGATAAAGGAGGCGCACTGAACATCTTGAGCAGCGAAAGCAAGAGGTGCTTTCAATTGATAGGAAACCACAGGTTGTTGTGAAAATTGGTTTAATTTTGAAAGTTCTTCAGTGGCAAAAGAATACTTTGGGATAAGGGATACCAGTAAAGACCGAAGTCTACGGGATTGTGGACGATGTTGACGCACTTGCAAAATCTTCCGATATGCTGCTTGTATCAACAATTTAGCAAATTGCGTTGAATAAGGCAACCGTCCTAATACCGTTTGGACATATGAATCAACTCTAGCTTCCCACGTGTTCGTTTTTTGGAAAACAGCATCCGATTTTTTGTCATTGCCTACCATGAGTGAAAGCATATGTTTAATTACAGCTACTTGAATTTCTGTATCAGTTTTGAATTCTGATAAATTGTTTGCTAATGCAGTTTGAATTAAATCGGGCGATCCACCAAGACAATAAACAGTGCCTGTGAGACCTGCAAGATCAATAACGTAAAATAAACACTTAAATCTCACTAATGACACAGAAGTTGGCAATTTCGAATAAATTTCACAAAAGTTTGACTCAATAGCTATATATATACCAATACCAATTTCAATATAATAAACAAGTACGAATAATAAGATCTTCATAACAAAGCACCATAAACAAAATTTAAAGAGGCTTTTGGATTTCTTGGTCAGGTTTGTTTAAGATATAAAATGGTTCCAAAAGCAGCAATTTTAAGTGCAAGTTCATCTTACTAAAATTATAAATGCGAAAGTTTGTAAGAATAGATGGATGTAATTTACTCTTTTTTACATGAAACTTTGAGTGTTCAGGAATTTGATGAAACTTTAAGTGTCAGTATGTAAGTAAGGAATGATGAATGACGCTCAGGCCGGTTTGTGGTTTAAAATAGAATAATAATGGTTCAGGTGATTTTGCTTAGCAACATCGTAAAGAAGCATCTTTAGAGAAAGAAATTAACTTAATATTTTAACTCCTGACGAACTATTTTTAATTATTAATATTGAGTATCTGAGGGAGTGATGAAGAGGAACATGGCGGTTTCTGGTTTAAAATAGGATGCGCATGGTTTAGGTGCTTTGGCTCTGCAACATCGTAAAAAGGCATCTGATTATAGGCCAGAAGGTTTTCTGTGGTTTTGTGAATCCCAATGAAGCTTTTGATAGGGTTGTACGTAAGTTAAGACAAAAAAGCAGACGGACAGGAAGTTCGTCTGCTTTATAATGGTAAAAATTTCACGTCGCCTAGAGATTACCAAAGGTGGTAATGGTGCGTACCAACCTGAAGCCGTCAGGCCTCGAGCAAAAGTAATCTTATCCTCCGAACCAGAATACGTCAACGGCAAGCATTGATGTTATGGCGGCAGGAATAGGGAAGGCAGCGACTTGCCGATTGGTATCAATCCGGGCAAGTCGCTGCGAAACATTACCACATAGTCAGATGTCACGGGGTTAGTGACGGTAAGTTTATGCTCGCCTTTTACGAGCTGCATGGTAGTAAGGAAGATAGTCTATTCTGCAAAAGAGCCCGGACCAACAAAGTTAGTATACCAGTATGCGACAGAGGTCAGTGATAAAGTGGGATTAAATGAAAGTGTTATTGCAAAAATGAGAAAGGGCATGCTAATTCGATTAGGCCAAATGGAAAAAAAATTGATGGTAAAACATAAACAAATCAAATATACAACGCAATGTGAATGGAAGTAGGTACCCGGGTAGGATGTGGATAATAGGTGAGTAGGTTAACATTTCACGACCAAATTGTTCCTGTAGTGGTGTCAAAAATCTCCGAAACCGACATGTTCAGTAAGTATCTTTACGCCCATGTTCAACTGTTTAAGTGAAGAGAATATTGAATGTGAAGCTAGGCATGTCTTTAAAGTTCGCAGAGAGCATAGAGTGCCACTCTATACTCTCTGCCTTCCCTGCTAGGAACGAAGTAAGATATAACGTACTTGTCTCTGTAATTGGTTATGATTGAGTTCGCGTTAAGACGTTATTCGCTTAGGTTTAACGCTAGGGTTAACGCTAATCGTGTAGATTTTTTTAGGTTTGTTCAAGATCCTATCACCGTTCCGATTCCGATCCTGACTGTTATTGTTGTCAATAATATATTACTACATATATACATACATAAATACATATTTATGTATAATGTATTTTTTCTTTTCAGAGTAAAGAATAATTAAAAGTAATTAATTAATAAAAAATAATGTCCAACATTCGCAATAATCACGGTTAGATTGTTATTTGGTACAGACTTCCTTGCTTTATCTCCAAGGATCTTCATCAGACCTTAAATAATTTTTCAATCCAATAAAGAAAACCCAGTAGAATACGTATCAGTATATAGAATAAAATAACCCAATAGAATACCTTTTGAGATATTCGCAAACATACAGACATATAAACATACATTCATAAAGGTCGAATACAGAACCACTTATTTGCAAGTTGGTAAAAAATATGTCACATCAAAACAATTAATGTTTACCTTGTTCTTCCAAAATGGCAGCCATCTCCAATGCAATCAAAACTCCGCATTCATAACCAAGTATATAGAATTTATTCTTAGGTTTCAACTTATCCAAGAGAACATTAGTATATCTTTGAGCTAACTCTTGCACAGTTTCGTGAGGATTGTCAAAACCTGGCTGCATTACCACAGCGTGTACTTTAAGCCGTTCACAGAGTCCGTAGAACCTTGAGTGTAGCCCATCCAGTCCCGGCACGATACATAAGTACGTTTGATTCACGTCCAATTCTTCATTACTCTGTAAAAAGGACCTGTATTTTATTGATTTGATAATTTAAGCGCTGAAAAAACTGCGAAAACTTCGATTTCAATAAAAAATCATCCAGGTAAATAAAAATTAAGTACCTCTTCAATTCTAGGATTCCGTCATCAGATCCAGATAAAGTAGCAATGGGAATAACACAGGAATTCAATCTTTCAAATAAAAAATAATTTTTAAAATCAGTTTAGAAATGGAGAAAATCGATTATCACACAAATGTCAAAAATATCAAACATATAACCTCCTCATTTTAGCTCAAAGCAGTCAAAAATTGAACTAAATTGTATCACGATTTTTCATACGTATTGACACCTACTGCACATATGGTAAAAGATAAAAAATGACTGTTATTACAGATTTTGTAAAACTTTACAGATTTCTACTTAAGTAGTATAATGAAGTTACTGCACCTAGTAGTCTTCTTAAATATATAATTTTATTGTTTCTCTAAGCACCACTTGTACATTCCCGGGTTACATTAAATATTAAGTTAAACTGTCAATTATAAGGTGATATAATCCTAGTTAGGGGCTAATTCAGTACTCAATATTTAACCCAGGAACGTGCAAGTGGTCCTAAGGTATGTTATATATAGTTACATAGATTTTAATTGTCGATTATTTAAAACAGTTGCCATACAAGCAGTTACGTAACTGGCAACTATGCACAGAAAATAACCTACCCTCAGGACCATAACATGACATTGTCATTTTGGCGGCAGGAATAGGAAAAGCGGGACGGCAGATGGTCTATTATAAAAAGAGATCCCAGAACAACACAATGTTCGGGTCAAATATATATCAAGTGGCGTTTTTAGCTTCGGACAAGTCCAATTCATTTATAGAGCACTGCCTTTCCTGTTTTGTAGCGCTGTAATAGGAACATATTATTTGGCGGGAAGTCGAATAATTTTATTTGAATTTAACTAAATACTTTTTGCATCACTTACAAAATTTGTTTCATCATCGATTGTTACTTAATATGTATTAAATATTCATATACATTGTTTGAGTTTCTTCAGCTCGCGGAATAGCATTTTAAATACTCTCTTAAAGGGATATAAAAAAGTAAATAATGTCAATAATAACGCATACATCTAAATCATGAAAATTTAAAAATGTTCAGCCTAAACCAGTGTATGATTTTGTGCAAAAAACCTTGTGATGATCGAGCAGACTATCACAATATTTCATTTAAATCTGACATCCATTCGACTGTTACTGTGATGTTTTTAACGTTCTACTTAAATCTTTACATTTTACAATTGCTTACCAAATAAGTATTATTGGTGAGTGTTGGCAAAAACACCATCTCAGTAGTTGCAAGAAGCTCATCTGTTTCAATGTACGAATAAAACGTCCCCAGGCCAGTGACATCCTTAAATTCCTCGTCTGTGATATATTTCTCTAAACCGGCAATTCTGAAGTAAAAAAAATTGATATATTTTGTTGTACGATAGTATTATCTTTATGCCTATATCACACAGTAGTATACACCGGAGCACCCAAAACTAGCTGAAGATACTAAGTCCCATAATGTGATAGGTGGCAAGCCTATCGCAAACCGGGCACATATCCAGTCCCGGGCAACATTATTTTCAATAGAAAATTTAAAATACAGTTTTTTTCCATTGCACGAACAACGAATTTAGGACCTTAAGAAGTCGAGTCCAATGCCGAACCATTAGACCATAGAACCTACATGTGTCTTTAGTTATATAATGTTAACGTTCTATAAATTTTAAGAAAGAAAAAAATTCGCCCCAAACATTTTTACGCCTGCGAAAATCGGGTTTACTAGGACCACTCCCTTACTCTTACTTCACCTTTTCTTGCATTCTACAAAACGGGATTCGCATACGTATGTTGTCCCATGTAAGGCTAACAAATTATGTTTCTTGAAATAATTGTCTATTGGTTTCACTGCGTGTATTTTTTTGATATACAAAAACACATAGGTACCACCACATAGGAAATCACTGTATATGTATTATTGAATTCTTATCAAGTCATTCATTAATAATTTTAAGCTCACTAACACTGCAAAAACCAACTGCAGCTATTTCATCGGGTATCAAGTCGCGATATGATAATATTTTTTTCGAAAGATGGTTCCAAATTGGTCTCACATAAATTTTATCCTGACGACCTCATGAATAAGTATAACTCAAAACGCACGAGTTGGATCACGATAAAGCTAATAAAGGACCACCTCAGGATCACTACCTAAAAAAGCCTCTTATTTTTTTTGAGTTGTTTAAAAATCTGTGCCAGATTGGATGCAGAATTTAATAAATATGCTTATTGTGTACCTACTAACAATTAAAAATTATTGTAATTTATAGGAAACTATCGCACTTACTCTTTTAAAGTCAGTGAAGTTAGTTGGTCTTCCGGAATGAATATGTTATAAACATTACGTAAATAAGCATGAACGATTGGTGCTTTTGATGAATCTATGAAATGTTGCAATGACATTTGATCCATCGTCATGTCAGTTGTTAACTTCATGCCTGCAAAAAATACTTCCAATGAAGAGATGTACCAAGAACTTCGCGAATTGGTCCGAGTCATCAGTGTAGAGACCATCGGCTATCCTGCTTGACAGCTCGTAAGTCATTGTCAACAAGACCACTAGAGTGCTGTGCAGCAACTTGCTCGGGTAGGGATCCACCGTCTTACTTATTCCTGCTAGGTATATGGTTTATGTATTTTGATATACGGTTTATTTATTTTGTCATAAATTTATTTCCTCTACAAAGTACTTATACAAGACACGCAAAAAAAGTTTTAAAAGGTATATTTACGCCCATTTTCCCGAAGAGGTTGGTAGAGACGATGTGCAAGGCACCCACGACTAGTGAAAGACACTAAGTCTTACAATGTGCTTGGTGGCAAGCTTATCGCCAACAGGGCTCATATCCAATCCTGGGATACATTATTTTTTAATATTTTTTTTAAAAACTAGCTGCTCTGTGCGAGCTTTGTTCCACCCCTTCAGTTTGTATGGAAAAAAATAAAATGTTATTTTTCCAAGTTTCCTTGCAATTGAACGGTATAAAAAGTAACCCACGTCCGTCTTCTGGTTTTCAGTTACCTCCTCATAAATTGTCCGTAAAATCGGTTCAGCCGATCTTGAGTTATAAATAGTGTAACTAACACTACTTTCTGTTATGTACATATATTAAAAATACACATTTTCTATTTTTTTTTGACTGACCCGGGAATCGTAACCTCAAAAAGTCAAGTCCGACGCCAGACCACAGAAGCGATTTACAGTGTGAGATACTCATATGATAAAAACCGCAAATAAAACGATGTGGTCTAGGGTTTTCTTTGTCTGTCTCCCTTTGTAAAGAATTCTGGTTATGCCTTTGTCAGAACACCAGAATTCCTAAAATTATTTCTCGAAAACGTTGCTAGGTCTCATAATATAGTGTAGGATAACTAGCCACTAAAGTTACTTACGCATGAGATTTAAGAAAAGTCGTAAACGTAACGTCAAAGTTCTGACAAAGGCATACCTTTGTCAGAACACCAGAATTCCTAAAATTATTTCTCGAAAACGTTGCTAGGTCTCATAATGTAGTGTAGGATAACTAGCCACTAAAGTTACTTACGCATGAGATTTAAGAAAAGTCGTAAACGTAACGTCAACACAACTATTTTTAAATTTCTTAAGGATCAAGTTCTTTGTTGGTATGTTTAATATAAAAATATATCAAGTATTAAAAAAGAAGCATACTATCGAACGCGTCTGATGGATGCGGCTAGCAGCCGCGACTTACTTGGTATCTAGATAATGAAAGTAAACTGAGCCGTGCAAACTATCGGACGTTAGTCGCGGACGCGACCTTGAACGTTCGGACGTCCGAAAGATATCGAGCGCGCTGGATGTTTATGTTAGCGCCAAGCGTCCGCGGATGGCATGTGCACAGTATCATAATATGTTTCCAGCTTTACTAATGCGTCGCGGCTACCAAGTTCGTTCCTTATACATTACCAGTAATTGTAGCCAACTCTTGTAATAGATCAGTCCTTCTTGCAGACCCGCAGTGAGCAACAACCACTGACTCCTTAATTCGCAGTGCTTTCTCTATGACATCTAAGGCAGTATTAATGGTTATTGCTCTTTCCCCTTCCTTTTCGCTAATCTGGTACGATAAAATTAATGTACTTAATAAACCGTTTTTTAATATATTGATATAAAAGAATAATCAAGAGTCTCCGAAACCGGCGTGTTTGTATGAAAAGGGTAATGAATGTGAAGGAAGCAAGAAGACAAGTTTGTCAGGATCGTGAGGTCTGGCACTCGATACTCTCTGCCTACCCTGTAAGGGACTTGGCGTGAAGATATGTATGTGTATATATGTAAAGAATAACTTAGGAAAAAAAAGATGTCCAGTGTAAAAAAACCTGAGTAACCAGTGTCAGGCTAGGGCCTCGGCGAAACCAATTGGACCAGAAAGGCTGCTCCTCAGTACCCCTCTCTGCCAAACAAAGGACACAAGGAACAGACATAGGATGGTAGACTACTTGGCCCGCGTAGGATGGCAGCTTGAAGGCCTGCGGAGGAGGGAAGTTGGCATTTCACTTTGCCCGCCAGATCATGATGGGCTTGGTGTAGGTCCCTGTCGCTACTGGAAGTCTGAAGTGGTGCACGCCGTGTCTCCGTACACCACTTTTGACGATATGCAGCCCCTGTTGAGTGGAGCTGCCTGAAGGGGATCAATAGATCTAGCGCCGCCGGAGCAAAGGATGTGTGCGAAAGCCTTCCCGCATTCCCGGTATCAGGTGAAGGGGTGTGGTTTTTGTCATCAGGCTTCCATATAACCCGTCACTTCCCCCGAAAGTGGCGGTTATCCATGAGGATTTCCACACGTAAAAAAAGATTGCTTTCAGGTTTTCACATATACTTATAATACTTACGATGGACCATTAGATTGTTCCGTCGATTCATCACTAGAAAGGTTGGTTTAATCCGAATTGGCGAACGATTGCAGTTTGACGAAATATCAAGAGAAAAATTGTATCGAAAAGTGGTAAAAAGTGGTAGAAAAGTGGTAGGGATTGTGTAGTCAAAGGAACCTGTACTTTCCGCCTTGAAGCTTATCACCGTGTTCCACTCTAAAGGTGTGGTAGCTCATAAACTTACACATTAAGCTTTACATTTCAGTCCAAGGTTAGCAACTTACCACTACCACGTCGCTAATCACTCATCATTGGAAAACTCTGCTCATTCTAAGTTATTGATAAATTAACCTAAGCACTACTATTTTTTAACGTAAACTATGCACCTTACTAATAGGAGGCAAGCTTATAAAAGTATAGTTTGATCCTGTGGTACTTTGTGCAATTGGATTGTCCATTGTATCATTAGTCCTGATCACTACAAAGTATCTGAAATATAAAAAAAGTTTATAAAAGAACGCAATCGACTTTCATATCTTTGACTAATGTTTGCAGCTTAAATGCTTGTCCCCACAATATAACTTTATCAGCCTAAAGCAGACAGTTTAATACTTGGTTTAATATAATACACTTATTGTTCTTAGCCTTTTGAGGCATTTGCCTCCATGAGTTAATGATCTAAATGATAAATATCCAGATACGCGTTGACGCTAAATTTTACATCAACCCATGGATATAATATGTTGGTATCCATATGTCTTACAAGTGCTTGCATGTTTGTTTTCTTCGATTTCCCTCAAATTTATCATCAGACCGAGACTTGATAGCAAAATTTTGCAGCAATCTAACGTTAATATACTTATAAGTGAAATTTGATGATTGTGATCGAAAAAATGCGCATTGCAAAAAAATGGCGTATTTTTATTACATAAATTATTAAATTTAAAATGTGATTGCCTTGATTAAAATACAATTTCTGTGGTAGAATTTAGTAAGTATTTTTAGGAACATTAATCACTTGCATTAGTTTACAGAGTTTCAATGGGATATTAGCTTATGGATTGACTTACAGCAACTCAACTTATTGCTATTTGAGATTAGATTAGTCTTGCCGAGAATCGAAAATGGTGCTATGCCCGTTTTCCATTACATAGCATTGTCGTAGTGTATTACTGTTATGGTGATACTTACTTGAGCGAGAGGCTTGAACTCCTGCTTTCATGAAGGTACGGTAACAACTTTGGGGTCTACTACAGATATTTAGTTTTGTCATTCGCCCTAGATTTTAATAATGATAATTTATTGAGTCAGATATATATCTATATTATGTTAGTAACAATAAACTAAAAATTAAGTCTTCATGTTAATACTTACTTGAAGTTATTGTTAAGGTTTTGTGATATGTCTGAGAACGATTTTAATAACTCTTCAACGCGAGAAGTCTCAAGTTTTGTAATTGCTATAAAAATACTTTCAACTTTTCCATATATTATTTCACCTGCCTTTAATGCATTTGTTATATTTGTTTTGTTCAAAATATCCGAATGGATTATATTTATTGCTATCCCTTGGTCTAACCATAATCTGAAATAGAAAGTATACTAATTAAAAATAACATTTCAGTTTAAATTACAATAAATAAAACAACAACCACATAAGGTCATACTACCAATAATAATAATACTACTAATAATAATAATACCTCTGGACAAATCACACAAATTGAACCTAACCCCAAAGTAAGCAAATTATATGCTTGTGTTATGGGTGTTAGTCAACGATACTATTACATATAATTACTTAAATAGATACCAGAATAAATTTAATAAACACCCAGACCCGGAAATGCAGACATCTAAATGTTTATCACACAAATGCCTGCCCCCGTCGGGAATTGAACCCGAGCCTCGCGGTTGGTCAATGTAGTTAGGCGAGTAGGCTAGCCACTCGACCAACGAGGCGGTCGAAACCAATGATGGGATAAGATAACCAACAAGCACAGGACTCAAATGATGGTAGGAGATAACCGTTGCTTATAGACACCACAGATGTTGTCGGTGTTTTGCTCTCTTATGGCCGAGGTATTAGGCCAATTGTGAAGGGCTACCGGCTACCCCACATCCGATTCGGATAACGATACCGTAATTATGGCAGTAGGAATAGGCTGATTCCTCGAACTGTGCTTCTGAAGTTGCTGACATGATTATGATGATCATGATTATGAGAATACTATATTCCATTTTGTGACATTTTAGTTGGAGACACAACCCGTAGTTCAATCTTTATTGCATTAAGCCTCAAAAGCTTAAACATGAGGTCTATCTCAGGTGGATTCGTGCCTAGAATCAACGTCCTTGTAATGTCAATCAATTGAAGAAAGTATTTAATCAGGCCAAATCATACAAGAGAACGATGCGGAATGCTTAGTTGTTAGCATGAGCTCCAAACTTTCTCTTCATACCAATCTAGATGTAAGACTTTTTGATTTCTAGCAAAAGTTATGGAAAGAAATTTCTTCCTGGTCTTCACTACCACACTGTTGAAACCCAAGGCAGGCATACTGCGTAAGATAAAGCCAATTTGTTCTCTTCCATTTATGCAAAAAATTCATGTTCAGCGGATTCTAACGAAAGACCACCACTTATTTCCTGCATTTAGGCTTCCTGAAGGATACCTAGATATCTCTTGTATCTCAGTATGGATTTTGCCAACGTCAATTTACTAAGTATCTTCTGATTTAAATCACCCATCTATCTATGAAGCTGTCGAGAGATCAGATGAAGCAATTGCCACTTCCTTTCTTATCTCGACGGCTTTTGACGAAGCCTTCGAGATAATTAATTTCAGAAACTTTCTGTAGTCCAAAGCTAAAAAGTGACGGAACACCTTTAGATTCTAGCCAGTATGAAACAATGTGTCACACTGAGCCAATTGTTTACGTTATAACCGGCACAAATCCGAACGTCTATGAAATAATACCGTTGTCACTTGCGGGCTGGGTTTGCCAACTCTCAGCTTTACGCTTTGAAATGAATTAAGTGACGCGCAAAATGGCTAATAGGAGATTCCGAACTATGTAACTTAAGATTGCTCCGATAAGATTGCTGCGATCGATTTTCTACACGATACACTTCAGAAAATGCGCAAAGGGTCTGCATAATATGATCCCACAGGCTCTATTTTTATATCATAACTCAAGACGTACTGCGAACTATCATGCCCTTATGCTCGATTGCCAATTCATTTGTTGTTCGCAAAAAACTGGAATTTTCTACCAAATTCAGTTTTCCAGAACAATATAATTCGCAACTATTCAAAGCGAGAGTGATAGACTTCTTCTGGTTAAGTGTGCCTTAATCTGAGACCAAGCCTTTCATCAGGAGCATTGGACTCATACTGAGCCATAAATCCTAAAATAAAATTCGATCAATCCCTATCCACACGAGTTGCAGCACAGCAGTCTACCTCCGGCGGTCTTGTTGATAGTGGATTATTTAACCTTTACTCGCCTTTAAGAAGATTCCTAGCAGGAAGGCCGATTGTTTTTTTACCGATGAGATGAGAGTACTAAATTTTGCCTTTGTAGTGAAATGGTCCACCATTGGCGAATTTCTGTCTAACTTTTCTGAGATATGGACGTAAACATTCTTTGTCGTTTTAAATTTGTTTATATTAGGTTTAGATTTTTTTAATACGTAACATAACGGTTAAAATACTAATTTATTAGCGGAATTACGTTCGCCACCCAAAAAAATACTGGTAAGACTATAAATAAAACTAATTACTTTGATTTTAACACCAGCAGATTGGATTGTTCTGGAATATGTAGAACAATTTTTTTAGCGCCTTGAGATATTATTTTTTCAACTAATTTTATTCCAAATATATCGCTATCCGACACTACCACTTGACACGATTGTGGTGTACATGAAAACCTGCAACAGACAAGTTAGTTTTGTTTTATGAGAGTGGCCAGTGAACAAGCATGCTGCTTTCTGATGGTCGAAACAACCATGATCTATAGATACCATCGATTTTTTAGGTACGTTGCTGTCCTGAGGCAGGTGCAGACGGCCTATAATTTAATGGAAACTTGCAAAATTCAAATTGTATTATCATCACATATTTTACAGAGAGTCCAGAATTTTATAAACGTTTAATTTTGATGCATAATAAGACATTTAAATAACCTATCGTTCGTACTTTATAGCTACTATTTTATAGTTAAGAGCCTGACAATCAAAAACTTATCAAAGATTCTACTGAAATTTACTAAATAGTATTTTTATAAATCGTTGTTTGTGCTGACGTTTGGGATGGTTTAGCAGCGTCGGACATTTGAGTAGTAGTCCTTTCAGAAGCGGTGTTAAAATTTTTGGACCGTATTCGCCCATGTGATAAAAGACATCCAAATGAAAATTAACGTCCTTATTTTTTTTGTTTGACTTTGCTTATAAGTAACTCAATGAAATTACTGAAGGACAGTCGTAGTTGTTTTTGTAAGTATTAGATTTTTTGTTTATATTGTATATTGTGTTTAGTCAATTTTGGTGACATTTTGTAAAATTTTGTCCAGTTAAAGTGCACAAATGAAATAGTCAAGAAGATATTAGTGAATTATTAAGCTCGATTTTGTTTAATCGGGTCAGGTGACTTGAAACCAATTTCAAATAGACTAACAGCAAATGCTAACGCTAACTTAAAAAACTAAAGGAAAAAGGAAAAATTATTAAAAACTGAGTCGCATTGATTACAACGCTTTAATTAACAATTTTGTTACCTACAAATATTTCCCAGGTTTTTAATTTAAGTCAAAAACGCTATTTTTTATGGGGGTATCTTTTATTAGATGTACCGAACGTTGTCTAAATTATGAACACCCAATTTGTAAGGACCCTATAGACATACACATTTTTTTCTCACAGCCGGGCATAAATACCTTGCCAAAACTCCTGTTTCTGCTCCATGAAGGTTTAGCAATACCCGTCCATAGTGTTTATTGGATACAAGCAGACGGAACGCTCGGGACACGTCATGGGACCCGAACACTACACGCGACAGTGGACGGACGTGTCCATGCGCAATACCCTCACTAACTAACGTTTGGATTTGCTGAAAGTAAAAAAAAAAGACATCAATATAAAAATAAAAACTTATAAGACCCGATCAAAACTAAAGACAAAATAATAATTAAATCTTAAAGAAAAATAACGAATATTTGTAAACTATATTATAAATGTTTGTGAAACACGCAACGTCTTACAAACTGCGTCTCTTAGATTCAGCCAATAGCATGCTGACACGCCATCCAAGTGTAGAATTTTATTGGTTAGATATCAATTTTAGACAGCGCTTAGTTAGAAAAACATGTGTAACAAGTGTTTTTTTTGTAAGGCGGTACGTGTTTTTGTACAAAAATTATATTTGTACATTACAATTACCAAGTCTTACCTTCATTTCACCCGCATATTCTGGTTTAAATATAGTTGAGAAATTTACAGTGTAATATGATCTTTCATGGTGAAGATTGCCCATGCCGTATTGGTAATCTTCGGGATTCTTTAACACCGCCGTATCAAAGACGAAGCCCGCAAACGAACAACAACTAATAGAGGCCTGAAATGTGAGATTTTGAAATTACGTTGTGTATTATTGTTTAATTAGCCGAAACGGCGAACTTCGTACTGCGCAACATTTTTTCTTCTACGGTATAATACGTATTTTATTGCGTTTATTATATTGAAGTGAAAACTTCTTTAGGCGCGTTGATCGTTTTGGTAGAGGGTAAAATCCTCGGTTCGCGTCACCGACATGCTAATAATAATAGTATATCTATAGCTATGGAGAGCCAGACTAGCGCGCGCGCAGTAGCCTGTGTACACGTATACACGGATTTCCTGATGGTAAGAAATTCACGCCGCCTAGAGACAACAAAGGTGGTAATGGTGCGTTG
>NJDD01001552.1:266003-280062 GCA_002245505.1 Calephelis nemesis | reverse complement strand
TATATCTATAGCTATGGAGAGCCAGACTAGCGCGCGCGCAGTAGCCTGTGTACACGTATACACTAATACATCGACTATTTCTGACTGACAAGATAATTGTATATCAAATATTTTTTCAACCACTTTGTATGAATATTTTGTTCATGATTTGTTTAACCATGATTGTTTCATATGTTACT
Organism: Calephelis nemesis; assembly: GCA_002245505.1. Lineage (NCBI taxonomy): Eukaryota > Metazoa > Arthropoda > Insecta > Lepidoptera > Riodinidae > Calephelis > Calephelis nemesis. The sequence continues at coordinate 279,883 of NJDD01001552.1, read as the reverse complement.
AATAAATAAAACATAAAAAATGTCATATAATTTTTGCATATAGTTTTAATTACTCTCAACTTTTTTCGTTCTGTTTTCACTTCTATCGGCAGTCCCAAAACTGCTACTGTTTTTTTGTATTATTGAACAAAATATTCTCCACAATATACATTGCGCATTAATTTTGTATTTATAAAACTTTATTTAATTCGTTTTGTATGTATATGTATTAACTAGTTCTTATTTAGTATGGTTTTCTACACAATCTCTACTTATTTACTGATTTCATTCATCAGGTTGTCTTGGAGAAATTTATTTCTAATTCTATTGTGTATTGTGTATTCTAATCATAATCATCATTTATTGCAGGAAACAGAGTAGTTACATTGAGATGTTACAAAAACGATAGTTCAATCCTATTTCACCATTGGCATGCAATCATTACAGTACAATATACACTAATATTTAAATTCGTACCAAAATCAATCAATCAAAATTTAATTAGGTGCCACAATTTCAAAATTACCATTTTAAAATTTTCCTTGCCAAACACACTTATCAACAGGTGACGTATAAATTTTAAATAAAGCTATTACATGCACAGTTCATTATTCATTACTAAAAATTCAATTCAGTTTTGTAATACATTATACGTTTTTATACATATAGGTACCTACATAAATATTATCTCCACAACTGTTTCTACTGTATGTCACAAATTAAAATTTAATGATGTTGCCAAGTCAAAGAAAAATAATGTCTGTTGTGTGCAATAAAGAGTTAATAATATTTTACTGTGATTATTTAAATTGAATATTTCACTTCAAAGTGACTTATTTCCAAAAAAAGATAAACCCTTTATTGTAAAAAATGGTAAACACTCGTTTAACACGTGTTTTACCGTGTTTAAACTTTTATTTTCATCTAATAACATGAAACTAGCGTCTAAATATTTTGAGTAGGGCGGTAACAATTTTTTAGAATTTGGAGTAAAATTGTAAAATTTTCTCTTAAACTGAAAAATAATAATTTAATTAAATTTTTGAATGATACGAAACTTACCGACTTCAGGCCGTCTTTAGAGCAAGTTATCACTATATCACACCCTTTTCCTTTCGTAGCTGTCAAAATCATATTAAGAAAACAACCATCTTTGGAGTTGCCAATGTGATCATCTGCAATGATAAATATGTAATATAACATGTTGAAATAAAAAATAGGGTACACAAAGGAATATATTTATATCTCTATAAATCTCGTTGTAAAAAGCGGAAAAGTGAAAACCCCGTGTAAATTTAGCGTAACTCCGTTTGATACCCTTAAAATATTACATAAAATTAAAAATATACAAATATAACATCTTCTGACATTAAGCATATAAGGTATTTATTAGCCCCCGTTTGCCCCGTGTTGGTCCGAGTCCGCTTAGTAGAAAAGACCATATGCCTCTCTACCAAGCAGTTGGTAATAGGCGAGCACTGATTAAAATATAGACCATCACTAACAAGACCGCTGGTGGTAGAATGCTGTGTAGCAACTTGTCCGGGTAGCGATCCAGGTGGTGGACTCCACCAAAATCATGGCCCAGAGGTCAAGCGTCAAATTAGATTAAAATGCCTTAAGACAGACCTAAACAAGGGTTTCCACTCACTTAGATATTAGTAAGCATCGATTTGACCGAGGTAAGTACAATCGTCAAAAGTGTCAAATATCATCAAACATGATTTTGGGCCTAAGGCAATTCGGTCAAGGTACTAACGTGTAAAATGCCTTAAAGGGAACCTAACAAAGGGATGCATCCTAGTTTGAGTGTGGGATTTCCCCACACTCAAACTAGCATGCATTAATTTGACCGATATGCAATCCTCGAAAGTTTTTTTTTATGACATTGGAAGGCAATCAAGCAGACGGATTTTCTGATGGTAAGAAATTCAGGCCGCCTAGAGACACCAACGGCACTAATGGTGCGCTGCCAACCTGAAGCCAGGATGTTAGGCCTCGAGCAAAAGTAAGTTTACCGGCTGCCTTACCCTCCGATCCGGAACACGTCATGACTTTATGGCGGCAGGAATAGGAAAGGCGGTGGTACCAATCCGGGTGAGTCGCTGCAAAACTCTACCACCTAGTCAGATGTCACGGTGCTAGTGACGGTAAGCCAATGTTTGCCTTTTACGAGGTGCCTGGCAGGAAGGCAGATGGTCTATTCTACAAAGGAGCCCGGACCAACACAGGGGTCAAACATCATCAACATGATTGCCATTCCTTCGAGGTACAAACGTCGAATTTGAATGAAATACCTTTAGGGGGACCTAGTGCTGGGTAGCATGCTTTGATCTCATAGCGGGCCACATGAATATCTTAGTAGCTATTGAGAAACAAACGAAAGCAGATTTGTACATTCAGGTATAAACGACTTTAAAGCCAATGCAATAAAAACATAGGACTCATGCAGTCAAGTCCATCACCTGAACCACTAGACCACAGAGGCGATAATACTAATTATATAAAAACATATAGAGAAAAGGCGGACATTAAAAAAATGGTAATTAGTTGTATTTTTAGCATTTTTTTTATTTAATTCGCCTCTGTGGTCTAGCGGTCCGGGTGTTGGACTTGACTGCATGAGGTCCCGGGTTCGAATCCTGGGTCGGCCAACAAAAAAAATTGGATTTTTCCAATTTTCTAATTACAAAATGTTGGTCGGGATTGGAAATGTGCCCGGTTGGCGATAGGCTTGCCACCTATCACATTGTGGGACTTAGTGTCTTCAGCTAGTCGCGGGTGCCTTGGTTGTACCTCTGCCTACCTCTTTGGGGATATGGGCGTGAAAAACCTTTTTCTTAATTATAAAAAGTGTGACACTAACCTTTCAATTCTGGGAACAATCTTTTCAAGAAGCGTTTCTTATTGATGCTGGAAACTGTAGTAAATACTTCACAACCTTGGGCCAAGGCTATAGATATTACTGCTTGTCCCAAGGCTCCAGCACCTCCTTGCACGAGGATACGACGACAAGGACCAAGATTGGTTTTAATAAACTAAAAGGAATGTTTAATTTTAAATTCTCACTATACATTAAATAAAGGTATCTATTTAAAAACAAAAATCCGTATTTCGTTGTTTTTTTTTTCAATTAATATAGTATTTACTTTATTAGCTATTTAAAATTAAGAGAGCCGCGAGAGCCGTGTGCTCGTTCGCTGACGTTCCTCGTAAAAAAAAATTCAGATTTGAATTTCAAAGTTGTAGAATGTTAATAAATTGTTTGCGATGGTAACACCACTTTTCAATTCTTTTTTCCATAACGTAAGTGCTTGCAGTCGTCTTATTCATATAAAAATGGAAACCGGTTAATTTACATGCGAAGATTATTCATCAGCCTCTGTAAAGATCTACCATTAATTCAAACTTACTAGAATATAGAAGGCCACACTATATGCCAGTGGAACTGTGGCAGCATCTTCCAAGCTCCAGTGTGCTGGAACCGGCCACAGCAAATCCGGGTTTGCTTTTAAACGAGAAGTAATTTCTCCAACTTGAGTAACTCCCATTACACGAATATCGCTGAAAAATATAAATTACAGTTGTCCATATTTTTAAGTAAAGAAACACTTGTACTGCTTTACGTATCACTTATAATTTATCATTTTGTAAATTGCCTATCATTTCACTTATACAGCATAATCAGGACTAAAACTTAAACTACTGAACAATATTTTTGATTTGTAAATAAAACATTTACAGCATCATCAGGGCTAAAACTTAAACTACTAAACAATGTTTTTGATTTGTAAATCAAACATTTACAGCATCATCAGGGCTAAAACTTAAACTACTAAACAATGTTTTTGATTTGTAAATCAAAAATTTACAGCATCATCAGGGCTAAAACTTAAATTACTGAACAATATTTTTAATTTGTAAATCAAAAATTTACAGCATCATCAGGGCTACAACTTAAACTACTAAACAATGTTTTTGATTTGTAAATAAAACATTTAGAGCATCATCAGGGATAAAACTTAAACTACTAAACAATGTTTTTGATTTGTAAATCAAACATTTACAGCATCATCAGGGCTAAAACTTAAACTACCAAACATTGTTTTTGATTTGTAAATCAAACATTTACAGCATCATCAGGGCTAAACTTAAACTACTAAACAATGTTTTTGATTTGTAAATCAAACATTTACAGGCTAAAACTTAAACTACTAAACAATGTTTTTGATTTGTAAATCAAACATTTACAGCATCATCAGGGCTAAAACTTAAACTACTAAACAATGTTTTTGATTTGTAAATCAAACATTTACAGCATCATCAGGGCTAAACTTAAACTACTAAACAATGTTTTTGATTTGTAAATCAAACATTTACAGCATTATCAGGGCTAAAACTTAAAATACTAAACAATATTTTTGATTTGTAAATCAAATATTTACAAACAACTTTAAATTTTCGACTTGACACAAACAACTTGATGTTATGCGTTTTTTAAGCTCGGTAGCTATTTTGGCTGTGCGTCGATTTTGACAAACGCATAGTGGTTAATACACTCAAGTATCGTTTATTAATAGGATTGACGATCCCTATACGTTCGTGGGTACTATGAGACCCCAAGCTGAATCGATCGACGTTGTTCTACTTTAACTATAATTATACACCCTGACTTTTTAATCACCATCCAAATTTTAATATGTTGATCTTAAGTGAAAATAATTAAATACGTGTTTTTTCTTTTAGTATCCCTCAATACTAAATATTAAGATATGACATCGCAAATATTGATGTTTATGGGCAGCGCGCGCTCCGTACCTACGCGCTGAGTGCTCTGACATGCCAGATAGCCTACCTGCTAGATACCTATTTTTTTCATAAATGGACTTATCTATAGATACTTCATGCCCAGAAAAAATTTGGACGGTGATAAAAAAATCTTGCTATAAAAAAAATTCTAGAGAATAACATTCCATCTCTACGGGCGCATCCTAGGCCTATGCAAGCTGCTGCGTAAGCTATTTAACACCTTAACGTACCAACCACATAATTCAGCATCTCTTCTTGTTGTCACCAATTTATTCCTAATGAGGAATAAATTGCCTATACCTAACATATACCTTTTATTAAAAAATTAATAAACTTAATTTTATTAATAAGGCGGCTTGCCACGGCTTACAGGTCAGTTTAAATAAATTCTTAGAAGTTTTAGCGCCAGTGAGAACAAAGGTGATGAAGTTTTTTCACAATTATTGAATTTTGTGGTTATGTTGGGTAAAATTAGTTAACTTTGGTGGCATTTTGTACAATTATGTTCAATTAAAGTGCTTGAATGAAATAACCATGCAGAAATTAGTTAATTATGTATTTCCTCGTTTCCAAAAAATCTCAAGATATGAGTTTGAGTAAGGAGGTCACCGCGTTACTTAAAACCCTGAAATGACTTTCTCAGACGATTTATGATTGAATTTGAATAATTTAAACCCAATTTTATTGAATAGGGTAACTTGATAAAATTTCAACTTGACTAATAGCAAAAACTAAAGAAAGAAAATAAATTCTTACTTCTCTGTGATTCCGCTAAAACCTAATTCCATTAATGTTTGATGACGTTTTGTATTCAGTTTGGTGATACCCATTTGCTCATTCGCAACCACAGTGTTGATGCCAGTGTAATGTACCTGGAATTGGTAAAAAGCCTTGGATTAGTCAATCAATTTCTATACGTAAAACGTCGTTTGTTTTTATAATTCGGGTACCCTCCGTACAAGGAGGGTGATTTTGTATAAGTATATTTTTTATGTGATAGGTCAGCTAACAAGTACACATGTCTCCTGATGCTTAGAGATAACCGTAGCCTATAAACACCATAGACGTCACAAGTGCGTCACAGTCTAGCCGCTGGGATGTAAGGCCTATTGAGCCTACCCTACCCTCCCTGGTAGCCATTAACCCTACCATGCTGACATAAACATAGCAAGGTCGTTATGGCGGCAGGAATATGTAAGGCGGTGGTCCTTACCCGGGCAAGTTGCTGCACTGCACTCTGAACAAGTGAAAAATATTCTTAAAAATATATTATAACCAACAAAAAAAATCAGGAAAATGTAGATGAGTCTAAGTTTCGATCGTATTCGATATTGTAGATAAATAAATAATAAAAGTAAGTACCTAAGTATATTTGCGTCCGAATACCCGTAAAGGTAGGCAAAACACAACCATAGCAAGGAACGAAGGTATTTAATACCACACTGTGATTGGTGGCAAGATTATCGTCAACTGAGTACTTATGCAATCTCGACCAACATCGTTTTTCGTAGAAAACCAAAAACACAATATGAGTTGCCGACCCGAGAATCGAAGCCATAGAGACATCGCCATACATTTGGACTACTAGACTACGCAGATGTAAAAATGAAAAACGAAAAAGTAAAGTGTTGGTCCGGGCTCCTTTGCAGAATAGGCCATCTGCCTTTCTATGCCAGGCAGCTCGTAAAAGGCGAGCATAGGCTTATCGTCACTAGCATCGTGACATCTGACTAGGTGGTAGAGTTTTGCAGACTCACCCGGATTGGTATTACCGCTTTACCTATTCCTGCCGCCGTAACGTCATGTCGTGTCCCGGTTTGGAGGGTAAAGTAGCCGGTAAACTAACTTTTGCTCGAGGCCTTGATGTCTCTAGGCGGGAATTTCTTACTATCAAGAAACCCGTCTTCTTGTTTGCCTTCCAATATCATAAAAAAAACAAAAATGCCAAACCTTAACATTCACACCAGCACCGGTAGGCTCAGGAGCTTCCATCCAATGCAATGAATCAACATCAGCTATTCTTCCAGTTTTTAATATTATTCCTTTATCCAAAAGGTTACCTTCTGATGTATTGAAATATTCTGTTGTGGATGTGTACTATAGAAAAAGATTCGAATTAAATGCACAAAATCCATTATTTTTTATTTTAATAAATAAAACTTCAATAACTTATTCATCAACCTGATTTAGATATCATAGTGTTATTCAAACGTGTGTTAAAATTATGTCTCCGAAGGTTATTAATCGTTATTATTATTGTGTGTTATTGTTGAAAATAATGTTTTTATTCAAACAAATAAGACACATTTAAACTTTCATTAACGATTACACATATTCCTTATTCATATATTTTTTATTTATTCCTGCCGCCATAACGTCATGACGTGTTCTGGTTCGGAGGGCAAGGTAGCCGGTAAACTTACTTTTGCTCGAGGCCTAACATCCTGACCTCAGGTTGGCAACGCACCATTACCATCTTTGGTGTCTCTAGGCGGCGTGAATTTCTTACCATCAGGGAATCCGTCTGCTTGTTTGCCTTCCTATATATAAAACATACACAAAACAAAAATAAAATAACATATACAAAAAATGCTATTTAAATTATGAGTATTGGTATATTTCGTGCTTACGAATTTAACCGATCAAGAAACAAATGTGTGATCGTCGTTTCAGCCACCAAAACTCGTCAACACCTCGACTGTGAGGGAAGTGACAACACGTAATATTTCAATATTAAGAACTGTACAGAGCTGTAATATGCCAAATTACCTTATTTGAATATAGGTATTATATACAAAGCGTTGTTTTCCATTTGCAAAATTTTCAAGTTTCTTACTTTATGGTATCGTTCGAATATCAATTATGTAACATTACAAATGCGAATGTAGCTGTTACGCTTTACGGTTAAGCCACTGGATTAATTTTAATATAATTGATTATGCGTATGGTTTATTCAAAACTATGCAATTTTTTTTTCGAAAATCAATCCCTAAAAGACCATAACGGGTATAGTTTTGTACGACACTTTATTTTATTTTGGCGAAAAAGCAAGGTACTGCTAGTAGTATTAATTAAGCAAAAAAATTCAAAGAAGAAATTAAATTTCTGTCACTATTGTATTCGTTTAATCACTACCTAGTATAAAACGAAGTCGCTTCCTCTGTCCCTATGTCCCTTTGTACGCTTAAATCTTTAAACTACGCAACGGATTTTGATGCGTTTTTTTTTTAAAATAAATAAAGGGATTCAAGAGAAAGGTTTGTATGTATATTTGATAACCGTGCAAAGCTGGGGCGGTCCGCTAGTTTATTATAAGGCCACTTACTTTCATGTCAGTATTGACATTGTTCAGCGACTTCAGAATAATATTTTCTTTTAATGCAGGTAACTCTGTGAACCGAATGTTCTCGATCAAAACTCCTCCGCAACTGGAAGATGTTAAAACCTTGGTTGAGAATCCTTGTAATCAAAAGAGTAGAGACATATTGAATTGTACAACATTTTCAAAGTCATAGATTAAATTCCTGGAAAATACTTTTAACATCGAAAAGAAACTATAAAATACAGTTTTCGCTAAATACTTGAGAAAATGGACAAAGGGATATCCTGTATCCTAATCTCCCTGTTAATACTGACCACTTATTAAAAACCTTGGCCATATGTTAAAAGTACACACATCGTAACTAATTAATTCATACCTAGTACAATCATTCAGATCCAAAATATTAGCGTTCATTAGTTCTAAACCATCGACCGTACGAATTTCGGTTGCTTCATGCTTTTCGACATCTATGATCATTTTTCGGATGAAATTTGGTTGTGACACTGTACTACTGTTTGTTCTTATATAGTGCAACTGTAACATCCCATCAATGAAGGTCACCCAGTTGTTCTGCCATATGATGTGGCCGTCTGTGTCTACTGCATTTACGTTATAAATGCTACGAAACGAGCCTCTGCAAAAAGAAGTTTAAAATTACAAGACTATTAGATTTCATACTATGATAATATTTATGCAAATACGATTTTTCGTCTGACGAACAGAGATGTCTAGGTCTTTAAGTATAATTTTATTACGCTGTCTATATTTAAATATTAGTATTGTTAACTAACATTAATTTCACAAGAATAATTAATCGTTTTACTAATACTCAAGTCAAGAAGTAAGTTTTCTTTGATAGATTGTTCAATGAAAAGCTTCGTCGTTGAGAAGTTTGCTATAAGATTGGGCTCAGCAGATTACGCTATTAAGAAAATGTTACAATTAACTAACGTAGATACCGCTAGAATTGTTTATTTTATTATCTTCACAGCAATCATGTCTTGTGAGAATCATCTCAAGGAAAACTCTGCTGAGGTATTTACAATTTAAGCCTAAAACCTTCTCTCAGGGAAAATTAAAAGGAATATTTATTCTAAAGGTAACGTCTCAATATATTTTTAAAACATATTATATGCCCACAAAAATATAATTTTCTTTAAGAAAAAATGTGATCTACATTCTGTAAATACAAGGAATATCAAACAATCTTGCTGTGCATGGGTCGCATCTTCACAGAATTAGCTATTGTTTCATGCGCCAAACGTTTTCAAATTAGACTTTCCGATTATGTTATAGACTTCATAAGTTCAATGTAAATTTAAGCTTCGTGGGGTTATTATAAGATTTCAGAATATTTAGAAGACAAAGATACTTGGAACTAATTGCTTCTCATACCGATCTCTACGTATTACATAATTTAAGAACGTAATACGTTTTTGTAATGAGGATTTATAAGAAAAACGACTAAGTTTCTTTCGCCGTATCTTTTCAGTGTGTAGTCAGGTGGTAGTTTTTAAATTTATATAGACAGGTTACAAGAACCTTCTGTATGGTCTATGTTTAAAAACCTATTCATATTAGTGTCTCTTACGATAAAAAATAAAAGATTGAACACTTACTCATAACCAAAGTCTCTTGAATTAAGTAACTGATAGATTTTATCCGAATTAATATATTGCGGTTCTAGGTCAGAAGTACCACCTTCAAATGTTTCTGTTGTTATTTCTCCAAATATATATCCTTTCGCAACTAGAATCATGTCATCGGTAACCTGAAAAAATACCAAATAACGTTTGGGAAACCAGTTGTCTTTATAGTAATGTTACATACATTATTATTTACCACAACACAATAAGGATAAACAATGCTATGGTGACAGGAAAAGTTATGGTGGCTTGTTTTTTTTGCAGGATTTTAATCCAAGAATTAACAATTCACTGCAGTTTAAGCAAACATCAAAGCAGAATGAGCCTAGCAGCGAAACCTGACTGTAAATCTAGCCTGGAAGCACAGGAAACGACAATTCACATACCCTGTGCTTGTCCAATACTTAACCAAGCAAGAATTAGACTCTTGGGTGGCCACATAATGAATCTCCAGGACATTAATACGACAAGTTCTAAGTGTTTGTACAGTTCCTAAAGACTTTCAGATCTTATGTAAGCTTGTATAATAAAGAGCCTGATCCTCGGGGTTATTTAAACCGAAATATTTAACATTTGGTCATCAAAATCATAATAGTCGTCGTATGTCAAGTGCGATTTGGCTTTCTCTGTGGTGAATGTGGCGAAGGACGTGACAAGTGGTTTTGTTTCCCAAGTTCGGACTCTATTCGTGATCTGGTCGAGGAGGTGGGAGGTGGGAACTTAAGGTAGGGTTGTCACATACGAAGGACGTGACAATTTATATTGAGTTCTTCCTTTATTCGTGTTCTGGTCGCGGAGGTGGGAAAGTTAGTTAGACTTGTGACATTCTGTGTCATTTGGAGGATTATTTCCCACAACAGTTACACTGCTTACGCAGAGTTAGCAAAATAAAGGGTTAGTTTACATCTGTTATAATGGATTTCCGCAAAGTAACGCCTGATTTAATAAAATACCAGATAAGGAACGTTACCTAACTACCATTAGGTTGTTATTTTGAGTTACATAACTTTTGCTATAAACTCTGGTTTGGATAATAAAATTTTCAGGCAGGAATAGACTGTAGGAGATTAATTACAAAAAGTTTTAACTCTACAGTTTTTACACTTTAGATGTTAATATCCCGATTTCGTCACTTACTCAATGGTGATTATAAAAATTCATATGGTGCTTCTTCCCGTGTGTACGCGTATATTGGCACAACGAAAACATTCTGAAATTTGACGTTTATCTGAACCTGCAGGTCTTTTTTCTCTCTTGAATTTGAGTTTAGTTTATACGGGATAAACAAAATCTAGGGATGTCTAAAGTGAACTTATTGTTAAACACAGAGATTCAACTGCATAGTTACATTACTTTTGATGCTATTGACATCTAAAAACCCTTAACTTCGTCGCTGAAATAATAGAATGCTGCCTTAAGTACTAGAAAGCTGAAATATTGTATGGGAGTCACTACTAATAGACAAAGAATAAAAAATTCAGAAACTCGGAACTTTTGTCCACCAAAGCCGTAAATTGAGTGATGGGCATTTTAACAATGTATGATAGCCAAGGGTACTTTCTAAATTTCTATAAAGTAAAATTTGGTTTATAAACTAATGACAATAAGAATTGAAATCACATCAAAATAATTTTCGCGTACAATGTTGCTTAGATGTCAACAAATGACATAAAGACCCAAACTTCTCTTTCTAAATCTACAAGCCCTAACTTAGTAAATTTTAACCTAACTATCTCGGCCGTTTCGTTACTATAGTAACCGTTGTGTAATGGTACAATAATGAGCGGTATACACTTCATCTATCGTCGCTATGGCAGCGAAATTGCAAAGACTTAGTTTGATTAAGGTGTAAAATTTATTAAGAAAATAAAGCATTCCTTGATAAGTTATAAAACTTGAATTGAACCCCAGAGTAAGCAAATTATATGCTTGTATTGAGGGTGCTAGTCAACGATTCTAATACATAGAAATATTTGAACAGATACCAGAATAAATTTGATAAAAACCCAGACCTGGAAATGCAGACATATAAATATTCACACACAAAAGCCTGCCCACGTCAGGAATTGAACACAAGCCTCGTGGTCGTTTGGTGTAGTGAGGTATGTACGCTAGCCACTCGATCAATAAGGCGGTCAAGCTTGTAGAAATTGAGAGTGCCAGGTATAGAAGCAGACAGTCTATTCTACTCAAAAGATCCGGAAAAACACCGGATAAAATATATTGATATGGCAGCATTATAAATTTAATATTTATATGTACCTCAAAACGGCCAGTGCCCCTTTGTATAGTGACATTAAGATATAAGGGGCGCTGGTCGAGCAGCGCCGGCTGTGACAGGAAGTGGACGTCGCGGAACTCCACTGACAATTTCCTCGGTTCCACTCCCAAACTCGTCGCTAGCATGTCCCAAACCGTTACTAATGTTCCAGCGGCTGGATATTGGTTTTTACCTAAAACATTTTATTTATTAAAATTTTCCTAAGACCAATAACCTATATTCGTTAAAAAAATATCAGTAACTAGACAATAACTGTTATTTACAATAATTAACAAAAATCTCATAGCAAACTCTAGAAAAAGTTTATCTTAGTTTAGATATGTTATTCTAATAAGCCATTAGACATTATTATTCCTAGCAATATCATGGAATAGCTATGTAAATACCTCTTATGACATGTCCTTTCAAATAATCATGTTCATCGTCATGAACAGATATTATGTGTTTACTTGCAAATGTTGCTCTTTTTGTTGAAGAAACATCAGAGACGTGAATGGGCACAGGCCTGGTAAAAGAAATGTATATAATAAAAGCGACTTCAAAATTTAAAACCTTCTATATCTTGTAAACAGTAGGAGAGTTTGTACATTAAACAAATTTTAAAGAAGTTCTTTTAAATTAAAAATGGGCAGCAGATACATTTAAAAATGTTTGCAAAAATGTAAAATTAAAACAAATTTTGGTTACCGGTCTATATATGTTCCAAGAAAGACTTTGTATCTCAAAACTCAAACTCAACTTTTAAACTTGGGTATAATTCAGAAACGCGTAATTCGATTTCATGTTTTTTTTTGTTTGATAGACTACTTCATGTAATTTACGTAAATATTTTAAGTGCATACATTTTTCAGTTTAGAAATTCCAGACATAGAAACTCGCAGTGAAAATGGTCAAATGTATTTTCATAAATTGAAATCCGGGATGTGCAAAAGCGTTTAAGCAATTATGTCATTTTAATTTTTACATACACGCACAGAAATATCTTCACGCCAAGTACGCCAAGTTTCTTTCATATTGACCTACTTTGAGGAAAAAATAATATCATGTATTTAACAGGTCTTGACCTGTTTACAATAGCAACCCAAAAAAATATTGCACTTTTCAACTCTCGTAACTTATCCATTTTTTTCAAATTTCCATTTTTGTAAAATAGTCAATTGGTTCATAGAATGCATTTAATTTTTCTGATAGACATACATATCTAATCTACAAGGATTCTTTTTCTTGTAATTCGGTAACAGAACCGTAAGAATCAAAGGTCTAGTATATTGTTGAGTAAAGTTAAAAAAAATGATCAACAAATTACGTTACTTTTAAAAGTCTTCAATAGATTCGTATTATCAGATCAGTTCATTGGTGAGGATTGAAATGATAATATAATTAGGTATGTGTAATGAATGAGTGTAATTTTGTGTCGTATACAGGTAGTAAGCTGTTATCATATTTCAGTTTGTAAAGCAGAGTAGCCAAAAAACTTACTTGAAATATTTAAAATGTTTACCTTAGGTTGGCAAAACACGTTTATTATCTCTGATTCCAATAGACAATGTGTATCTATTTCTGAAAAGTAAAAAAATTCGTACCAGTCTTCTAAATGCGCCCATCTCACTAAATGTGAGAGCATAGGTGTTCCTGTGGAGACTGGAAACTCTACTTTTGGATATAATGCTTTCACTTTAGGCAAAGCACCTTCCAGATAAAGTCTGAAAATCGAAACAAAAATAAGTACAAGGGCCAGATAGCATATTGTCTATAATTTCCTCTGAAGCGATAACTCATGAAAAACTTTAGAGATATGTTATAAGAAGAAAAGTGAATGTCAAGTGCCACTCCGAGGCAACAG
>NJDD01001552.1:213258-263414 GCA_002245505.1 Calephelis nemesis | reverse complement strand
TACGGAAAATTTCAGCAGTTGCACCTATTCATAAGGAAGGTTCTAAAGACTGCTCAGCAAGTTATCGACCAATGTCTTTGCTAGAGATTATCTCATAATTATTAGAACGCATTATAAATTAAAGATTAATTTCCTTTCAAGAGAAAAATTCTCTGTTCACCGATCGACAGTTTGGGCTTAGACACGGTAAACCGAGATGCATTTTCTTTTATAACTAAAGAAGTATCCAAACATCTTGATAACGAAGCTGTATTGGTGTTTTCTTAGATCTTGCAAAAGCATTCGATACAGTTTTTATTCTAATTCTGTTAAAAAAAATGGAGGCATATTGCATCTGGGGTAATGCACTAAAATGATTTGCTAGCTATTTGATGGAGCAAAGTCAATCTATAAAAATAGGTGATCATATTAGAATCAATATGTTTTGGTGTACCACAGGGCAGTATCTCAGGGTCATCTCTATTTCTTTTATACGTAAACGACATTGGTAGAAATAACTTAACACATACTGAAATATCCTACTACGCTGACGATACAGCTGCATTCTTTCATAACAACTGTTGGCAAACTGTATCCACAACGGCGGAGGAAAGCTTAAAGTTGATCTTCGACTGATTAAATTCTAATCTTTCAACTTTAAATGCCAAAAAGACAAACTTTGATTTATTTACGAAAAAGCTGGATCGGCTCCATCTAATTTGACAAGTATAAAATTACATTCCTCTCAAAGCCTTTCATCCCAATGCACCCAATCCTGTAATTAATTGTATAGAGCATATTCAGCGTGTTAATGTAAAATTGGACGAAAAATTATCTTTTAAGGATCATGTCTTGCTTGTATCATCTAAGTAAGAAAATTGATACCATTGATACCTGCGTGAAGCATTAGATCGGGAGCTGATTAAGATGATGTACATTCTGCATAAGGCTTTATGTCGATCTGTAACAGATCATTGTATTCTTGCTTGGGGAGGCGCTTCTTCTATCACCCTAATTACTCTCGAAAGAACACACAGAATACTTTTGAAAGTATCATTAAACAAACGAATTAGATATCCTACTGAAAATCTATACTCAGGTACAGAACTTCTAAGCTTAACGCAAATATATATGTGTTCATGAAAATGTGACTAAATAATCTGACAAATATGTATCAATGCTTAAGCAAAAAGTTTTTATAGGTACTCCCTTATTCATCACCGAAAACAACCTTAAGGCAGAGATTTAGTAACTTTCTTTTTTCTTAACATATTTTTAAACAAAGAAACACTTGTACTGTTTTACGTATCACCTTCATTCATTCATAATACTACCTTCTATGCCATGTCAAGTTATATGAAACCAATTGTAGCCCTTTTTACTACCAATGTTATTACCGGTTGTAACATGAGTTTTTTTTTTATCTTTTTATGACAGATAGTAATATTACTAGTAGCACAGACGATTAAGGAATGAAACGTACTTTTACGTGTTTTTATTATTTGAATGCCTTCTTGTGGGAATAAAATTGATCTCTAAATTGATTAGAAACTAAACTGTCTCTTCTGCCATTGATATAAAGACAACCATAGATAAATGTAGAAGATGCAAGGCATACTGAATACCAAATGCTTGGTCTATTCGTTACTCACCTGCTTGGGCAATGTATCGTGAATGAAAGGCTATATTTCCACAAGGAACTTCTTTCGCAAAAATACCGCGTTTGATTAACAAGTCAACGAACTCCTTAATTTTATCTGCAGGTCCCGATATTGTGCTGGAATTAGTGCTATTATGGCAAGCAACATCGATTTCAGGTGGGCACATCATAGAAATCTACGAAATATAAAAACTTCTTACTTTAGCGAATGCGCAGCCGCAGTTATCACACTCTTCAATTTTAAAATTATCGTCTTATAACATAGAGGTAATAAACAATTATGTGTTAAAATGTTTGCAGATGGTGACAGTAAAATAAAATAATGCATGTATATGATACAAGTGTACTCATGTATGTGTTATTTTTGCACAAATTTTGTACAGCTGAAGTCATAATTTTGGCATTTGTGTTACTTATAACGTTTGCAAAAGTTCGTACGAAAACCGTGTGACATTCTACAGTAGAGCCACCCTAAAAATCCCTATCAATAACATCTTTAAATGCAGTACATCTAATTAGTACAACGTTCGTATGCAGCGTATAGCTTCACTCAAGTAGTGAATTAGCCTTTTTCCTAGGAAGATTAAACAAATATCCTCTACATATGTTTTGAATTTTCTATTGACAACAACGTTAAACATATATGTCGGCGCAACCACATTAGTTCCTCTGAAAAACTAGAATAATTAAGTTAAATAATTTGATGATGTCCAGAAAATTAGTTTATAAACCATCAGTTGATTACTTTGACTCGATTGCGATGTGAAATTAAGGCTATCATTGTTATTTCAATACTTAGCCTAACGATTTGTAAACACCTGCGTCCTGCACGTGAGCCAAGACTTATAAAAACGGCTGCACTGTAAGCGATAAGGCATTCACGATTCACAAGCCGATGGCCGCACGTCGTTATGCTGCCCGATAAATAAGTTTAAAACACTTGTGAAGTTTGTTTGAGAAGACCCAAAATGAGTCATTATCATGGAAACAACAATTGATACTTTAGATTTGAATGCTACATTATCTGACGATGACGAACAGCTTCCGAATTCTGGAAACTCAAAAGCACTTCAAAGAGGAAGACAAAATTGTTTAAGTTACTTTGTGTCAAATATGGAAGACAATGTGAATGATTTGGTGTATTACTTAAGAGCAGACGTACAATCTTCTTTTCGAGTCACTGTGAAGTATAAAATAAGTATAGCTTTGGATAAGAATAGTAGCAAAATTATAAATGATCAGTGTTAGTGTCCAGCATCTCCTTCAGAGAACTGTTCTCATATTGTTGCTTTACTTTACAAACTTGAGGATTATACTGTACGTTACAGTTATGATGTACGCACATACACATCAAAATTAAAAGAATGGAATAAAGGCAAAAAATTAGGCAATAATCCAGACTATGTTTTAACTGTTAGCTATCCCACCAAACGTAAACACCTGAAGAAATCAATAATAAGTATTATTCTGGATAAAAAAAAACAACATTTAAATGATAACTACGATAAAAATCAGTTCACATCCAGATTTGTTTGAATAGTTCAAAGTAAAAAGGAAATTAGTTGTATGTGAAATACTTTGCTAAGCATAAAATATGATGATGATTACGATTTAAGTCTAGACGAACAGTTAATTTTAGAAATAAAAGTTGAGCAATTACTAATGTACTTAACTCCGATTGAACCTGGACCAATTGAAATCGAAGTTGAACAAAATAGTTTACAAATAAAGTAATATTCTAATATTAATAAGACGTACATTTAACGTTGTTGTCAATAGAGAAATCAAAACATATGTACCCCCTCACCGGTGCTGCCCCTAGCGGATCTTTTTTTAATCTTCCCAGGAAAAAGGCTAATAATGCACATTCAAATATTATATGCTTTGCTAGAGACCTTACTCCGCTGAAGATCTGAAACTCACAGTTAGTAACTGTAAAAGATATTTATTTATCTTTGAGAAATTCGTTTGCTTGTTTGCCTTCCAATATCATAAAATAAAAAAAAGCAGATGGACCTCATAAGGTGACATAAATCACCAAGGCATTTATTAGCCTTTTTCATGAACATACAAATTTATTGAATTAAAAAAAGTACTGTCTACTAGTAGATTATTTATTACCACCACTATAAGAAGTATCGGTATAGCAGTTTTCTCCAAAAATAAATATCTTACAGTTTCCGAGTACGAATTTCGGGTGGGGCTGCTGCTGCCCCTCAGCAGAGCCACTTTAAATGCAAATAATTTCATACTCTAAGACAGGTTCAGTTATACGCAGCATGCGAACGTTTTACTAGTTGCAGGTGCATTAGTTTAAGATATGATTAATCGGTATTTATCAAAATGGTTCTGCTGCAAAAGCCGACGAGATGCATGTTATAAAACGTAAATAAATTCTTAATTGGTACCAACCCTCTTTTAAAATTATTGAGTAGAAAATTTCCATCTTTACAACAACTTTAGATGCCAGTCTAGTCATTTGAATTTTAAAGCTGTATCATTTGACATAAAAAAACGCCAAGGAATAATTTAAATTAAAGTACAAGTAATAAGATACATAAAACTATTGTCGTATTAAATAAAAATAAACTATTACCGGATAAGTGCTGTAATGGTTATGCGAATATATTTTTTTGAGGGCAGTTATATATAGTTTACTTTACGATTGTATTATTAATTTTACAACAAGAGTATTAAAATTAGTCGAGGCGGTATAATTCGCACAAACTGGGGCTTTCTATGAGCGTTATTTAGAGAGCGTTTTACAGAAGTTTTGTTTAAAACTTCATTGTACTCTTAATATAGTTAAAGTTTAACATATTTCATAAATTTCTAAAAATATGGCCTTCTAAATTTTTTTGCAATCTGTAAAATGGGGTGAATATAGTATCAAACAATTTTAATACATACATGTCTTAACGCCAAGTCCCTTACGGGGTAGGTAGAGACTGTCGAGTGCCAGACCTCATGATCCTGACATACATGTCTGGCTTCCTTCACATTCTTTACCTTTTTCATACAAAAACGCCGGTTTCGGAGACTCTTGACACTGCCCTCTGATAATATTATAGTGATCTAATCGTGGAATGACAATCTTCATCACCCTAGGTACCTATTTTCATCCACAGTCTTTCATCTGTCATTATTTCCACATGACCAAACCAGCAGAGCATGCCTTTTCGCATTTTAAAACCGACACTTTCTTTCAATCCCACTCTTTCTCTGACCTCACTGTGACGAATGCGGTCAGCGAGCGTTACACCACAGATTTTCCGTAGCGCTCTCATTTCGACCACATTGATTCTACTTTCATGCTTTTTCTGACATTCCCAACTCTTGCTTCCATACAATAGCATTGGTATAAGCAAAGAATTATGCAAAGCGAGTTTAGCTTTTTGACTCAAAATAAATAAGCTCGCTAACCTTGCTTTGAAATAGCTTATTGTCGTAATAAATATTGTAAAGTCGAATATTTTTGTGTTTGTAACAGATTAATCTTTTTCAATCGTAATTTTCAATTTCATGTAATTAACTGTTGAGTAACATTATTTGTATCCGAGCCTTAAAGCACTGAACTGTCACTTAATAACTAACGAACTAAGATATTACCTCTTCATGTCCAAGACCAACAGCAGCCATGGATCCCCGAATTAATGGAGTTTGCAAAGATACCTGCCCTCGTGCATAAGCACATAGTATCGTTTCTTCAGCAGTTGCACATC
Source organism: Calephelis nemesis (assembly GCA_002245505.1). Classification (NCBI taxonomy): domain Eukaryota; kingdom Metazoa; phylum Arthropoda; class Insecta; order Lepidoptera; family Riodinidae; genus Calephelis; species Calephelis nemesis. Next base: position 258,053 of record NJDD01001552.1, on the reverse strand, counting down.
CATCAGCATATGCACAAGCAATTTCACCAACACTATGTCCTATAAAGATATGTGATACTTAATAATAAAAATAAGTAATTATATTGTTATGTATTTATTTTAATCCTTTACTGCACGAAAACATGCGTGCAAAATAAATTTGAAAAATTGAGGCCTTAATTTTTCAAATTTATTTTTATTTAGTAAATATCATTTTTATAATCTGTGACATTTAATTTACTGAATCTGTTGTCTAACGATTCGTTGCTGGACTTGGCTCTTTTATGTCACGGCTTCGATCTCCGGATAGGTCAACTAAAAGGAAATTTGTTAATATAAAAATGTTGGTAGGGATTGGAAATGTCCCCGGTTGGCGATAGGCTTGCCACCTATCACATTATGGGACTTAGTGTCTACGGCTAGTCGTGGGTGCCCTGGTTGTGCCTCTGCCTACCTCTTCGGGGATTTGGGCGTGAAGATACTTTTTTTATATTAAAATTTATTATGGTCAAATTTCGACCAATGGGCGACCACTGGTTTAGTTAAAACTACGAATAAATTTTCGTAAATTACATTTCGAAATATCTTAATATATCTTTTGGTACCTACGATTTAAAACTGGTTCATTTAATTTGTTCCTAAGTTTTATTGTAATATAAAACTCTCCAATACTACATACCAATAATTTTGTCTGGATGAATTCCTAATTCACAAAGGAGGTCAGTAAGTCCTATTTGAATTGCAGCGATTCCCACAAATGAATGTAAAACATTGTTAAACATATTTTTGTCCGGTGATGTAATTATGTTAACAATGTCGATCCCTTTCGGTTCCAAAACTTTGCGACATCTGTCAAATTACAGTAAATTTATCTACTACAATGTTATTAAAACACATTCATCTTTTTTTTAACTTTTTGATTAAAGATTTGGAGTATACTCAGAGTGACGCCGATGATCGAGACTAAAACTTAAATATTATTCCACTCCACTCTACAAACCAGTTTCGCTATTCAAGCATCATCAGGTTGGCTAAGCTATAAAAAAATTAAAAAAATATAGTGAAAAATACAAGTGTAGTGAATAAATTGTTTCTAGAATGGAGTTCCACCAAGCACTGACGATAAGAAGTAAGAATAGAATCTGTTTCATTTAGTACCATATGCGATTTGATATTATTTTTTTTTCGAAGGATAGAAAATGTTCCGAATTTTTGAGGGAATACAATTTTATCAACATCCATCTACTAGTTTTTGAGTTACACTAAATAATGCATATATTTTCACTTATTTGAATTAAATTTCAGTTGAGTTGAGTAATCGCGTAACAAACAGTAAAAAAAAAACATACAGTCAATTTGACCTCCTCCTTTTTTGGAGTAAGTTACAAGTCACAGTAAGTTAATTATTTAACTAAACGTCACTTCATTAAATTTCACAAACAGATAAGTGATAGGTTGATCATTTTCCATAAAAAGTAACTTACCTCTCTATAGCAGCAGCAAATATTGGTATGCGCATAAGATCAGCCCCCATACCAGCCCACTGAGATCCCATTCCGCTGTACACAAACCACAACGGACGTTGGGAATCGTCAAAGTAACCGACTACTTCCTTTGCGAGACTAGTAGTTTCGTTATTATTATTTGTATCTGCAAAAAATTCATCATGCCGTTAGCAAAGTGAATAATAATTGAGAATCGTCCTTGTAGATACATTTTTTTCGTATTTTTTTGGATATTTTGTTAATTAAATAGCTTAACACACAAGTTGCAGGGCCACTTGTTTGAAGAATAAAATAGTTGAAAGGAAAATGCAAGGGATGTGCGATGGATTGTTGTGGGAGGCTCAAGGTGGTTTCAGGTCTGGACTCCACAATATCGTAGAGAAGCATCTGACTGTGGGCCAGAAGGTTTTCTATGGTTTTGTGGATGCCCAAAAAGCGTTTGTAAAGGTTGCATATAAGGAACTTTGGGACTGACGGGAATGGCATACACGGGTCTCTGCTCTGTGCGGAGCAGTCTATTTAATTAGATTGTAAAGCATGTGTGTGGGTGGATGGCAACATTTCGCCTTGGTTTTGATGTTTTCATAACAACAACAGAACAGAACAGGCGTCAAGCAGGGTTGTGGGTTGTCAAAACTTTTTTTTATCTAGCATTTGGACAAATGCCTTCAAAGAATGAAGAACAAATCAATGAATGTGGCATGGTGAACTGTCTGCTTTAAGCAGATGATGCTGTGTTTGTGGGTCGTACATCAGGCAAATACTGGTCACAGTTTCTTGTATAGAAAGACGCTTACATTTGAATGAAATGGTGTCTGAAAGAGACGTATCCAAAACGGCTGAAAAGCAAAGTAATGTTATTTGAAAGAGACGTAGCCAAAATGGATCTAAGAGTTTTAGTTGATAATGTAATGCTGGAACAAGTGAATGAAATTGCATATCTTGGTGGTGTTTTTAGCAGGGATAGGTACACAAGGTACACTGCGAATGTAGAAAGCAAAGTGTGAGCAGAAAATATTGTAAATGGAGGGCTGGATAAGCTATTTTAAACGAAGTTTTGAGTCAAAGACCTAGATTCGCTGGGCTTATTTCAAAGTAGTTAGGTATGTTAAAAAAGTATGATAGCATCATAAATGAAGTTGAAATTAGAGCGCTACGGAAAATCTGTGGTCCGCATTCGGAACAGAGCGATCCGAAAAAGAGTGGGATTGAAAGGTAAAGGTTAGGTAATTTTGTAACCAGTTTAATATAGTATTTTTTTATTTACGTTAGTCTTGTAACTATTATTTAAATATACATGTTTTTCTAAATATAAATAAAAAAAATGTTTTATTTAACGCACGATTCACACATATACACAAGTTACAAACTTATAACAGCATCCTTCTTAAATTAAAAATATGTCACTTCGTATGCCACTTGGATAAAACATGGGCGAAGTCAAGTGTACAAAAATAATACCTATTATTATGAATCCTCGGCTGAGATGACCTGATATTTTGGTCTCATGAATGTTGTGCAACAATGCTATCTCCTCCGGATCTATCGGCCGGTTCTCAAGGTCGTTTAAAATCACTGAAACCGCATTATCTTGCCTACCAGATACGAGAATCAGATGCTGAATCGATGATTTGTATCGAGCTGGATCCTTAAAAAAAACATTTTTGAAGAGATCGACTGTTGTTTTTTTATTGATACTTGTTCATTTCGGTATCAATGAAAAAACAACAGTCGATCATTCATTTCAATGGGAATGTCTAATAATAACTATGCACAACTAATACAAAAATTGATCAAAATTTGGTCACATCTAAAAAATCATGAGACATAAAAACTTATCAATCAAAAATTAGAACGTATACAACGTTCTAATTTTTCTAAAAACTAAAAAGCCATATGGTAATAAATCTTTATTGTTATTTAATTTTTTTTTACCAATTTATATTATATTTTTATTACTACAAATACCTACGATGACGAATCATATCAGCTTTAAAATCAATGATCATACAATGTATCATTTCCGATTTTTCATATTAAATCTATCTTATTAAAATATACAATTTAGGAAATAACATCGAGGTAATTTATAAGTTACCAAATGAATATTTAAAGTTATTTGACTAAATTTCAATTCTACAACTTCTCTCTGACAAACAAGTCTGTATTTGATGATTTGCCGAAAATTTGATTCGTTTATTACTATTTTAGCCACATAACCTTTCACATACGAACGTTATCTCTCGGCGAAACGTTTGTAGGTGAAAGGTTATGCTCTTAAAGACATGATCAAAGAAACATTCTATTCGGGGAGTCATCAAGCAGAAACATTTGTCGGTGAAATGTTTCAATCAAAACTTCACTTCGAAACAAGGAAAATTATGATGCATTATCAATATGTATCTTATTTACTGACGTAGCATCTGGTTTAGGCTATTTACAGTTAGTTATAAGAAATAAAGTTACGTCCAAACCTTGGGCTTATAATGACCATGCAAAAGAATATGTGCATTGATTCCTGTAACCGACATATTGTTAACGGCTGCATAAGAATCACTAAAATCTTCATTTTCGGTCACAATTTGCATCCGCCCATCACACAATGCTGGAACATCTTGGATAGGATTATCACAGTTGATATTGGCTGCGAGTTTACCTGTATGATAACCCAACAGGACCTAGAAAACATTCGAAATTAGGATAAATAAAAACAACTTAAGTACTTTTTTAGTCTGAAAACAATACAATGTTTTCAGACTAAAAAAGTATTTTTCCAAATATTAAATTAAATTATAAGCAGAAGTGCTTTTGATTGTTAAAATACATTTTAATTTCTGTGTATGAATGTTAATATTTTTTATGGTGTTAGATCACTATCTAAGAGTAGATAGAGACTATAATAAGAAGGCAGTACGTATAATGATTAGGAATTACCGTTGCAATATATACGTGTATACGCACACATATTACAAACACATTCAATAATAAATGAATGCACGCACGATAAACGTTACAAATTGTTTCAGATGCCATTTCTTCCTAATACAGGGTGGCAGGATAAAAACGAATAATTTTATCATCTTGATTACTTCTGTGCATTTTCATAACGGTTAGAGCGTAGAGATAACAAAAGTCCATATTTTCGTAGTAAATTAATTAAGTTATTTATACAGGGTTTATTCGAAACCGTAACGGAAACTTTTGTCGTAGTTTAGATAGATACATGTCAGACTTCAAAATTACAGTTTTTGTTGGAAACAAGTAGTTACATGTTTAGCAGTTTTTCAGCCCGACATGACAGTGTATAGCGAACAAAGTAGGTTAAGGCATTAAGCCCCGTTGTGAGCTGTATGTGCCAACCTAATAAACTGTTATTACATTGCTATTTTAAGTAAAAATGTGTTATTTATTTAATAAAATTCGAGTTGCGATAGATAGTATTTATGAAATAATAATGACACCAATAAAAAACATTTTTTTTTAATTCATGAAATTTCCGACACAAAATTTTAACTTAATATGCAAAGTCTATCATGTACAAAATCCATGGTTGGATGTTTAGTTACGCTGTCATTTACGCGGTGTATAATACTAGCTTCCACTCCCGGCTTTGCTTGAGTTCTTTACTTTATATTTCTGATGAATTGTAGCCTACGTGTTATTCTGATACACTACCCATATTCATGTAAAGTTTTATCTAAATTTGTTTAGTTATTTTCTAAACTTTCGCATTTATAATAATTTAAATTTTATATTTTTAATTTTATTTTTTTATTTACATTTTTAATACTATTGTAATATGTATATACCGGTCATTCGGCATTGGTATTTAAAAAGAAGGGTCTTTACAAAGGAGAATATTGAAAAGTTTTTTAGTTTTTTAAGCTCGTTATATTTTCAAGATGCAGCAGAAAATGCAAACGTAGCATTTGCTAACTTTTACGAAATATTTAAAATGTTGTATGATCTATGCTTTCCTATTATCAAAGTGAGAGTTTTTGTCAATAAAAAAACAAATTGGATAACACAAGGTATGAAAATCTATTCCAGAATGAAAAGGCGATTGCTATGGGCTTACAGAGTTAAACCAACAGGTTCTAATAAACTACGATACAATTACAAAGCAGATAAAAGATAGATTTTAAAAAACTAGTTAAGCTTACTCAAAAATTTCGAAATAATTACTATATTAGTTCTGCAGCCAACAAAACTAAAGCAACGTGGAAAATTATAAATCAATTAAAGCCCAATTTACCAAAAATAACAAAGATTATATTAAGCAGAATCGTAACATTACAGAAAACCCAAATAAAATAGCACAATCTTTTAAAAATGTTTTTAAATCGAATTAGTCCCCATGGAAGTGGATTTCAAAAGTTTAAAATTACGTACACTTAACTGAGCTCCATTTTTCCCCTGTATTCCATCTGATATTCAGACATGTATTAAATCATTTAAGAACTGTGATAGCTCTGAGTTCGATGATATTTCTACAAAAGTAGTTAAAATGTTGCTGAAACTGTATTTCCTATTTTATGTCTATAGTGAATTTATGTATAAGTATCAGGAAATTTCCAGATAAGCTAAAATTTACTCTTGTTAAGCCAATTCGTAAAAATGGTGATCACCGATAGCCCTGATATTATTATGTTATTGATAGATTATTGAAAAATGTATTTATAATTGGTTGATTACTTTTTTTGAACATTATCGTATATTTACAAAAGCACAAATAGGTTTTAGGAAAGGGAAAACCATAAACAGGGCTGTATATGATTGTCTTCATAAAGTTTTATTTAATATAGACAAGAAATTGCCTGAAGCAGCTCTTTTTGTATGAACATATCAAAGGCTTTTGACAGTGTTGAAAATAAAATTCTCCTTAAAAAACTTTAAGCATGTGGTTTAAGAGGTAACGCCTTAAAACTTATTGAGGATTATCTCAGCAATCATTATCAAGTAACAATAATTAATAATTTATGTCTGAAAACAAACATGATGCAAATGTACTAATCTACGCCATTGAAAGTAGTACGTGGTGTACCGCAGGGAAGTATCTAAGGGCCGCTTTTATTTTTGATTAACATTAATGATCTATGGGATATTATAAGTTATCCAATGATATTATTTGCGGATGATAGTACGGTAATGTTTATATGACTGTTCGGATGATGTTAAAGCTATTGAGAATAATATTAGTAGAACTTTAGAATTAGTGATGCAATGGATTCAGCAAAATAATTTAAAAAATACATTTTGATAAGACTAAAATTATGAATTTTAACCTACTACAAAATAAAAAATTAAACCTGAAATTGAACATTATAATACATTTCAAATCGAACAAGTAAACAGTATAAAATTTTTAGGATTAACATTAGATAGTAATTTGTCATGGAAAAAATCGTGTAAAAAAATAATCAGTTTTCGTTTGCGCTTCGTTAATTGAAAAAAATAGTAAGTGAAAGGGTGATTCTAACTGCGTATAATGGTTTTGTTTCATCGATAATGCGCTTTGGGGTAGTATTTTGGGGCAATTCAGTAAATTACTAACTTCTAAATCTTTAAATTCTAATTCATTAAATTACTGTTATATAATGTTTATTATTTGTCTTTGTGAATTTGTATTAAAATAAGTAATGATTACGACATCAAAATAATTAAGATTCAATTGAAATTTGACAAGATGTAATAGTATTTAATTTAAATGGGTGTTTTTCCTTAAACTTTGTTTATTTAAAATAATGTGAATAAGAGCAGGTTAGTTGGAGTATTACTAGTTCTGCATTGAATCTATAATGTCTGCGTACATACGTGAGAAAGTGAAACTGATTGCTGCAATGCATATGTTTAATAATCACGTATTCGTATTTGATATTTTCCATCGTCGGCGCTTGGTAAAACTTCCAAATATTCATATTTTTAAATGAAGAAACACTTGTACTGTTTTACGTATCACTCATATTTTATTATTCTATAAATAGCCTACCGGTTTCGCTTTTTACAGCATCATCAGGGCTAGAACTTAAATTACTGAACAATATTTTTGAATAATAAACCTAAATTCATTTCATAGTGGGTAGATATAAAAAAAACTTAAATGCATTATACAATAGGGTTGCAAGCTATTGATTTTTTCCCCACTGAATCGGGAAATTAATCAAATTTGAGAAAACAATAATAAACAACATGTTAATTACCTCAATTTCATTAATTACTTACTAAATTTAATTTGCTATTTATACATATGTAAAACTTAATTATTTATGCTTAAGTCAGTTGAATAAAAGAAAAATAAAAGAAAAAATAATAAATGTCCATGTCAAAATTAAAAAAGTAATATTAAATTAAATGTAAATGTCAGACCAAAAAAATATATATATATATATAAAATAAGTAATTAATTATTAAAAGTAAAATTATTTCAATTAAAATTATATAAGGAAAAATATCCAACATGAAAATACATTTAAATAAATATTAAAGGATATGTCAATACAAAATAAGCAGTAAGCAGTCAATAAAGCAATAATAATAATAATAATACAACTGAAACGTTATTAAATGAAATTATGACAAAAATTATATTACTTATTAGATTATATTAAATTATTAGAAAATATTTAATAGGGGGGATGTGTTCAATTCTATTTGGTCATTTAACAATTGTGAATTGTTTTTTCTTTTATTAATTTCTAAGGCTTCTAAAGCATTTAACCTTCTAGCTTTATTACAATAATTACATATTTAAAAATATGAATATTTGGAAGTTTTACCAAGCGCCGACGATGGAAAATATCAAATATGATTGCTGCAAATTTTAAATTTTATTTCTTAAAATTTACGAACTTTTTCCTAAATAATATTTGTACGCCACTGGGCAAGGAGTAGTCGTTCTTTTGTAATGTAATCTTTAAGACCGGTGACTGTACCTACTTCTAGAAATAAATGAATTGAATTGAATTTAATGGGTTGGATTATTATTTTCTTTAATTGCAGTAAATTTGATTAGCCAACTCTGCAAAACTATTAATAAACTATTTTAGTAGTGAGTACTCCAGTTTATAAGGTGAAGTAGTCAACAAATATTTATGCAAGATGCTCAACATCCGTAATCAGGTTTCTATCAACAGGAACATCCGTGTGCTTGCCAGTCTTTCTACACTAAACAAATGATTATTATAAAGTTATTGTTCTATCTAGACTAAACGACAATTTAAAAAGTCAATCAAGAACTCATTATTTTTATGGTAGCCTCTATGAAGTTTGAATTGATAAAGACGCGTCTTTGCGCCACTTTATCACCTTATTTTAGTCACCCTATTAGTGAATTACTAACCTCATCAACTACTTGGCATTAACTATCATAAGCTACTTGGCAGGTAATCTTTTGGAAAGTAGGTATACACTTTAGTAGCTTAGTACCAAACCTTACCTAACGGTCAGAAAAAAAAGACGGGTTGCACTCCGGGAGTGCCAGCCGAAGTGAAAACTTGAATGTTAACGTTGTACATTTTTGATATTTTGGAATGAATTTTGATATTTTGCACGAATTGCTTTAATATTAGAACTATAAGTACCTACCTATTAGTATTCTGTGCAAACTTATACATAATTCAATTCAATATAATATATATGTGTATATCGATTTTCCTTTCACTACTATTTCCTTTGTTAAACTTACGAATTTTTCAAAAACGGCTAAACTTCTTCACAATATTGAACTGTATTTTCTATAACTGGGAAACTACGATTTACCAAGAAGTCGCAAACAAATTAAAATATGTTTTACTTAACTAATACCTATTATATCTACCACAAACTGCAAAGCAATCAAAATTGACAGTTTACAGTACATTTTTTAATACTGCAGAACAACGCAAAAAGCCGAATAGCAGTATGTTATGCGATTGTTTTACACACACTCGTACTGGTATTATCCATTGCGAATCTAATACTGCTCGGATATATGTAACCATTACAAAACCAGCAATGAATCTACGTTTTATTTTAGATCTCGCGCAAGTGACCTGCGCCGCCGTCTTGTTCGCGCACGCCCAGTGCGCCGTCTTACGTTCTGATGATCTGACGCGAAATTAGAAGTTTTTACTCATTCCAAAAAAAGTGCGCAACGCCGCTAAAGAAATTTTCACTTTAAAGTGTAAGTGTAAGTTCATTACAGGAACTACCAAATTATTTACCTTGGTCACTGCGCACAGACCGGATGCAGCTTCTGTATAACCAATATTGGACATTACACTTCCTACTAACAGTTTGCTGTTTCTTTCTTCACAAAATACATTATTAATCACTTCCAATTCATTTTTATCAACTTCAGGAGTAGCTGTTAAATAATCATTCAATTAATTAAAAATGTAAGACGCTTAATTTTACAGAAAGGCAGTTTTTCTGCGCCTAAATTATTAATAATTATGAAGACCTTTATTTTTTAGCAATGGAGAACCAAAAACCTAACAAAGAAATATACTAAGGTTAAAATATTTAACTAAGGAACTATAACTGTGTTAATTATTTATAAATTATGACTTTTCAAATTTCCATCACATGTTTTATCTATACACACAAAAATACCTGAAGCCCATGCTTCTACATATTGGACGTTTTGAGGCAGTACCCCGGCTTCATCGTAAAACGTCTTCAGAAATTTGATGACGTCGGAAGGATTACGATGAAATCCATATTTGGGGCCTACACTATCTTTCACAAGTGACGTAAATCGGCTCTTGACGTGAACTAAATCTGCATAGATTCTGCAAGAGTTTCATAAATTTTGATCAATTGTAATACATAATTATATTATTACTCGCTACTGTAGTATTTTACGGTTCAAAGTATAGGCTGGTTAATTTCTTAAAGTTAGTCTCATGTTGACAAACGCTCTATTACTACGAGTATATTTAAGCTTGTTTTACATATTATACCACAAATAACAATTACACCACATTCTAGCGAGAAAAGGTTGTCTTCCAGTAGTTATAGATTTGGATCTTTGGAGAAATTACACAATTTGATCTAGGCATAAATAACTTAAGGGTTAGCGGTCAAACCGAACTCTGCCAACCGATCGCGATGCTTGGATTCGATATCAAGTTAGATCAGGCGTACATAATATGAAGAAACTGGATGTTTATTAAATATATTCTGGCGTCGATTTAATTATTTCTATGTATTGAAAGTGTTGACTAACACCGTTAATTGTGTTAATAATTATACTTATGCTCATAATTTGGTTGTTTTTGGATAGATAAACTTTTTGTAACTTGTCCATAGATATTTATTTATTAATTTACTTCGAATACAATATTTTTGTATACCACGTAGTGGTAATGATTTTTTGTGGTACCTGTAAGATAAGCCTTAGTACTTGTAGGGCAACACTCAATAATTATGCAATATATATACATATATACTAGCATGGTTCCATTCTCTTGATCATTTTTACAACCATACCATAGATGCTCAAGTTTGTGGTGTTTCTTGCTAGCACCTGTAGCTTAAGGAGAGACTATAAAGTAGAGACGGTAAAGTCAATGAAGCCTAAAGGCAACGGTAATTTTTTACCGCCTCGTTGGTCGAGTGGCTAGCGTACACGTCCAAATACATCGACTAACCTCGAGGCTCGGGTTCGATTCCCGACGGGGCATGCATTTGTATTATGAACATTTAGATGTCTGCATTTCCGGGTCTAGGTGTTTACTTAATTTATTCTAGTATCTATTTAAGTATTTCCATGTATTAGAATCGTTGACTAACACCCATATTACAAGCATATACTTTGCTTACTTTGGGGTTAGATTCAATTTGTGTGACTTGTACAGATATATGTATAATTTAATTTATTACTTTTAGGAACGTTACTTGCGTATTCGCCATCCTTTAAAGTAAAAATATATGACAGTGGAAACTACAGAACAAGCAATGACAACTTAAAATTAAAAATGATAATGATAAATATCCCTGGTCAAGTTACACAAATTGAATCTAACCCCAAAGTAAGCAAATTATGTGCTTGTAAAAAACATACTCAAAGAAGCATACCTTAAAGCATCCTTCGCTTTTTGTAAGAAAAGCACGCAAATAGCCTCATTCCTGACACATCCATTAGCTTTGCAGTCAAATGACCGAGTTTGGCCATCATTACTCATTTTTATAATTCTGAAAATATAATCATAAATAACTGATCTACACTAGCAATTCCTTAAATAGGTAAAGTCAAGAAAATAATAAAAACTAAATCTACTCAAAACATTTCAATATTTTTGATTCTCGTTTTGTTATAATCAAACATTGAAAATTTTTACATTTTTCGTTAAACTTAACAATAAAATTCTTTGATGGCAAATACGCAAATAATTTTATTTAATGAACGGTATTACTACAAAAAAAATACATTCGTAGGACACTTAATTGAATCTTAATTTTAGACAGTGTTTAGTTAAATAGACATCTATTTTTTGTAATAATACGGTAAGTGTTTGTCACTGTAGATTTCTGATAAACTGAGACCTGTATATTGCACTCTTAATACTATTTTCCTACAGTCACAACAAAATTTGTTTCATCTAAACTTAACAAAATTGTTAAAGCAAATTGCAACAAACAACAGAGTGCAAACAGAGTAAAAATACTTCATTTCTGCTCTCAAAAACTCACTTTCCGGTAAGTTCGAGGCTTTTAGACAGTTGTGTCTATATCATTACTTTCATCGCATTCTGCAATACGCAAATTTGCCCGTAACGATTTTTCTTTATCTAGGGTTGTACCAACAAATCTCTCATGTGAGGCACTCTTTTATCTTCTTGCTTCTCATTTGAGAATAAGTTTAGGTACTTCGATTCTGTAGAAGTTTAAAACATAGTTTGGCCATTATTCGTCTCCATATAAATTTGACTCTCATAGTGGTCACAGAATGAATTAAAGGGTAAAATACTCCGTATTCATTTAAACTGCGTTCTCTGCGTTTCTGACCTAATCCTCCTTCTTACCTTACTTCTCTTTTTTCTATTCTTATCTTTTTTTATGTTTTTTTTTTAATTTTTTTTTCAAAAGGTTGTACATAGCTTTCTAATCTGTGCCTGCTTCAAATAAAGTTACATAGCCTTTGGTCTAAAATTTCTTGTATAAAGTGGCCCCAAAATCAATCAAACATCTGCTGGCTCTTTCCACAATTGACCTGTTTAAACTTTCACATAAAAGATTTTGTTCTAACGTGTAAGTTGTATTTAAACAATGCTCAAATTCTCGACTATAGAACTCGTTGCCGTTATCAGTCCTTAGATTTTCAATCTATTTATTATTATGGTTTCCTACCAATGTTTGAAATTATTAAAAATAATACATAACCTTTACTGATTACTATTACAAAGCATAATACCATTGTAAGTATATTATATATCCCCGTGTGTCCTTTGCAGAAAAAGCTATTTGACTCCCAGGCAGCATGTACATGGCGAACATAGGCATACCGTCACTAACACCATGACATCTGACTATTATATTCATGTCACCATAACATCAGTGCTTGCCGTTGACGTTTTACGGTTTAAAGAATTAGGTTCCCGAACTTACTTTTCCTCGGGGCTTAACCTCCCGGGATCGTGTAAGCAATGCACCATTTGGAATGCTGAACCGAACCGGTCTGATACACCGTTGGTGTTTTTAGCAGCATACAATTCTTACCATTAGGTAATCCGTTTGCTTGTTTGCCTTCAAGTAATATAAAAAAGGTACCATCACGCTGTAATAATTTACAAATATAACATAGTACCTAGACCCGGTGGATGGTTTTTGTAGGAAATAGCACGTTTGAGTAAGCCCGTTATGCTGGCAATGTCAACTTACGCTACTGAAATTTAAAATAGGTATGGATTCATTGTTAGTTTTAGCTAAATTGTTGCATCAAATAAATTTTGTTACTTTGGTCACTTTTAAAAATAAGAAGACAATTAAGCTTTGCTACGTAATAAATCTAGGCGAAATCAGATTTGCCACTATTTATATTTGTTGTATACAAATAAATGTTATTGCTTTAAAAAGATTTGAATAAAGAAGGACTCACACAATAAATCTGGAAAAAAAAATCAAATTGAAAATGAGAATTTATTTCCTGTTGTTATTCATTTCATTTTACAAATTTATTTCCTTTCATTAATTTGTTGCCTAGCACCTTTTTTTGTTTTGACCAATGACTTTATATATGATTTGTTTTGAGGAAATGAGAACATTATCTGCTTTACACACGTCATTTGAATAAATTAACTTTTGCAAGTCTATAGACTTAGACGGAATTTGCTAGGATGGTAGTCAGGATTTCTTGTCTAACAAGTAGTACAGAAGGCCACACAGCAAGCTATTTATTTAGTTAGTTACTAGGTGGTAGAGTTTCGCAGCGACTACTAGGTATTGGAGGATATGGTAGCCGGTAAACTTACTTTTGCTCGAGGCCTAACATCCCGACCTCAGGTTGGCAACGCACCGTTTCCACCTTTGGTGCATCTAGGTGGCCTGTATTTCTTACCATCAGGAAATCCGTTTGCTTGTTTGCCTTCTCTATTTTCTAGTACCAGAGCCTCATTTTATTGAAAATGGGTAACGTGATGTGTGGCCTTCTGTGCGTGATGATTATCCAAGGTTATTTTGTTCTGGGCATTGTGTAAATTGTGTACATTGTGTTGAGATTACGGTGTCTCGGTTTATATATCCCAAGAGTCAAAACCATGTTGACATCGCTTGAAGTTGTTGTTGACACTGCCAACATTTGTTTTATCTGTGATAAGTTCAAATTATAAGCCCCATCAAGTGATTCTGCTCTGCTAATAAGGTCACTGTGTTTTTTCTTAATATAGCAAATATGTTCGTATTCATTCAGTCGATTGACATTCTTAATCAAGTAATACAGAGAGTTAATCAATTTGGTCAATATTTTTGGTGTATACATAATATCCATATTTGTCTCGTATTTGACTCCGTCTGTAACTGTTACGATGTTTACTTTGCTTGAATACCACATAGGAAATTATATTGAATCAAGCGTCACTTAGCGGAAATCTACTATAACTGAAGAACAAAGGTACGTTTAACTTATAAATAACGTCATCAGGTCTTAATCTTTGACAACACTTAAAACTGAAACTTATATGTTGAATATGGAGAATGTCTGGAATAAAATGTTAAGGTATCTAAGTGTACGATACCTATGATATCCATTGGTTATGAAACAATTTTTTTGCGTTGACAGAGACAGAGATCCGGAGTGGGAACACCTACCTGCTGTAGTGTGCAGATCCTTGCGGAAGAAGGCAAACATTACATGCACCAACGATTGCTGATTCACAGTCTCCACGATTGATGGCGTGAAATGCGGATTCTAATGCCGCTACTGAACTAGAGCATGATTCATCTATTGCAACAGATGGACCTTTAACATTTAACCAATAAGAAATCCGATTCGCAAACATTGCCTTACTGGTCCTGCAAAAAAAGTTTCTGATTTTACACTGAAATCTAAATAAAATAAACTACATTTTTAAATAAAAATGCTAGAGGCACTCTTCTGGGGCTTATAACTGGGAAAGGAAGGATTTTACCGCAAAAACGTAACGATACGTATTGTACATAAAAAAATCGTTTGTTAGGCTAGAAACCGCAACTGCTTAGAATTGCTGGATATTTTGCATAAAATCATTACTTTCCCAAATTGTGTTAACTAAATACAATAACTGTAGTGCTCCCATAACTAGGACCAAACACAAAATGCCTTATTAGTGATACATTATTTATTAAAGTATTTCTATGTATTAGAATCGTTGGCTAACACCCATAACATAAGCATATAATTTGCTTACTTTGGGGTTAGTTTCAATTTGTGTAACTTGTCCAGGGTTATTTATTTATTTATTTATATTTATATCATGCTATCGATGAGATGCAATTGGAATTGAGTACCATCGATCAAGTATTTTGGAGATAAGTGTGCTCAATTTGTTTTAAAATTAAGGCTAACCGGAATCGCTCAACTTTCAAATAATAATTCCTCAACTGGTAATGACCTTATACAGAAAATCATATTGAGTGATGAAATGGCTTAGCCAAAAATAGAAATTATGATAAGTTTACATAGAGAACCACTCGAGTTTCCTTACTTAAATGCAATCTACTCATAAAAAAAATATTATTCAATTCTTTATTATACACAGTAACCACTTAAAAGGGGAAATAAAAAAAGTAGTAACAAATATTTCTTCTAGTGAATCCGTTACAAGGAAAGTAAAAATAATGATAAAATAGACTTGATGTACAATGAATTATTGATTAAAATTTGAAAAAAAGCAGATAAGAATCATAACAATAAAAGAGCGAAAAAAATACATTCTAAAGTTAAAGTCGCGTGAAACATAGCTCTTTCAGATTCTGCTTAAAAATAGACAAACTATTATAGCCACGAATATCGGCATAAACAGTAAACTAGTGAGAACAAGTGGCAGTCTCATACTAGTAACAAAATGTAAAAGAGTGTTAACGTTAGAATTGAAACATGAGTTATAGGAATGTATAAAACAGGTATGTCAGATGGAACATTGTGGGAGGCTCAAGGCGGTTTCAGGTCTGGAAGAGGATGTACGGATCAAGTGTTTTCGCTCCGCAACATTGTACAGAAGCATCTGGCTGTGGGTCAGAGGGTTTTCTGCGGTTTTGTGGATCTCGAAAAAGCGTTTGATAGGGTTGTACGTAAGGAACTTTGGGACATTTTGCCAGATTATGGGATAGATGGGTCCCTGCTGCGTGCGGTACAGTCAATGTATTTAGACTGTAAAGCATGTGTGCGGGTTGATGGCAAAATATCGCCTTGGTTTGATGTTAATATTGGCGTCAAGCAGGGTTGTGTGTTGTCAGCACGCTTGTTTATCTTGTATTTGGACAAATGTCTGCAAAGGTTAAGATCATTGAATGTGGGAATGCGTATGGGTGACCAAGTTGTGAACTGCCTGCTTTATGCAGATGATGCTGTACTTTTGGGCTCTACACCATCTGAGCTGCAAACACTGGTCACAGTTATGAAAGAAGATTGTAAAGAAAGGGGCTTACATTTGAATGCGACGAAAACCAAAATAATGGTATTTGAAAGAGATGTAGCCAGAACGGATGTAAGAGTTTTGGTTGATGATGTAGTGCTGGAACAAGTGAATGAAATTGTATATCTTGGTTGTGCTTTTAGCAGGGATGGAAGGTACACCGCGGATGTAGAGAAGAGAGTGAGTGCAGGGAATAGTGTGAATGGAGCGTTGGGTAAGCTATTCCAAAGCGAGGTTTTGAGTCAAAAAGCTAGACTCGCTTTGCATAATTCTGTGCTTATCCCAACGTTATTATATGGAAGCGAGAGTTGGGTATGTCAGAAAGATCATGAAAGTAGGATAAATGCGGTCGAAATGAGAGCACTACGGAAAATCTGTGGTGTAACGCTCGCTGACCGCATTCGTAACAGTGAGATCCGAGAAAGAGTGGGATCGAAAGAAAGTGTTGGTGTTAAAATGCGAAAGGGCATGCTCCGCTGGTTCGGTCATGTGGAAAGAATGACAGATGAAAGATTGACAAAGCAGATATACAATGCGAATGTGGATGGATGTAGGTACCCGGGGAGACCAAGGCTGACATTTCACGATCAGATCAATCGGATATTATCCGAGGGTGGTGTCAAGAGTCTCCGAAACCGGCGTGTTTGTATGAAAAGGGTAATGAATGTGAAGGAAGCAAGACAGGTTTGTCAGGATCGTGAGGTCTGGCACTCGATACTCTCTGCCTACCCCGTAAGGGACTTGGCGTGAAGATATGTATGTATGTATGTATGTATAAAACAGAAATTATCACTTGGGTGTTTGGAATACAAAGGGTAGAAGATAATTTTATACAGCAGGCAAAGTATATGTAAATTTTTACGTTAGCGATCGGTTGGGAATCGGTAGCCGTGGTAGCTGGGCCCTCAATTTAAAATTTTTATCGAACTTTCGCAAATCAAAATGAACCTCATGCAGAGATTTTGAAGCCTCTCCAATTTAGTCAGGTGTATAACGGGAAAACTTAGACTGTGGACATGACAGATCTTTCTTTTAGCAATCAAATTACACATGTTTCGACGGCCAATTATTAGAGCCTGAGATTTCCTTAGATTGACTAAGAGTTCAAAATAAGTTGCCTAATTATGAATCCTCACTAAGTTCTCATCGATGGAATTGACTGCATCATTTATATCCATGGCAGAGATATGGCAATAAAGCTGTAATGTAATGTGTCAGCACTAATTATCTGCAAAAAGGTGAGCGATTCTGTTCAGTTGCACTTTCTAGATTAAATGACGTTAAAATATTTGCAACTTTGCGCATGCCTTTTCTTAGTCCTCGGCAAGTAATTTGATACATTGTATAAATCAATGGCCCTGTAGTTTCTAAAATTAATTCCTTTAAATTTATTGTCTTTTGTCAATAGATTATAATATATAATTTAAGCACAGAAAACTGTAAAAACCGACTTTGTATTCAATTAATCAATCACCGTCCATAAAAATTAAGTGTTTTTCATGATTTTTGTCGGATTCCCTCTTCAGATCCAGACTTGACAGAATCACTTCGGAAGAACATTTTTAAATTGGTTCATGAGTGAAGGAGAAATCGATTTACATCAAGAAATTGTTGGATTCTAACATACAACCTCCTCAGTTTTTTATTTAGTCAATATACAAATAATGTTCTTACGGGTCTTCAATCTTTACAGGCAATTACAAAAGTTTGGTATTGTGTAGGCACTTTTATGATAGTCCAAAAAATCACATCGTTTACTGAGACGCTTAAAAGCCTAAGTTTTAATTTTTTGTTAGTGTGTGATACGCAAAATGAAATAACTTACCCGACTATTCCGAGGCCTGTCTTGATTACATTAGAATAGAAATGCCCTCTTTCCGATTCAGAAAAGCAGGTTCCTACAAATACTCCAACCTTTTTTCCGCTTAATTGTCCAGGACTTAAGCCTAAAAAAATATTCACTAGTCACAAGTAGTTTTCATTTCAGTGCTGTCAACTAGTGCTACGTATTTTTCTAAAATGTTTATTATACAATATTGTGTGTGTGTATTCTAAGATGTGACGGTTGAGGCGTCGTTGGATAGAGGAAGTTCCCAAACCGACGAAAATATTAAAAATTTGGAAAAGTAGACAGTTGATAAATAGTTGGTCGATGTCCTGTTGAAACCGTGGCACCAAGAATTTTTCCTTATTATAAAAATGTTTTTATTTTAGAAAATATTACGAAAACCAAAAAAGCATTGAAAAAACCGAAAAAGAACCACTTTAGGTTGTCGCTTGGACTTGAAACTGAACTGAACTGAAACTTATTTCTCTAGAGCTTCGAAGGCTGTTTCTGAATGTTTAAACTCGGGTCTTTAACTATCTATCTAATGCGTATCTCATTTCTTACAAATCAGTCTAGTGATTAAGCCGTAAAATTGTAACAGAAAAATAGGCAGACTTTCGCAATTAAAATTTTAGTAAGAATAAAATGGGTTAGAGGTTTACTGTTAAGCGGATCCTAAGACCCAGGATGTAGAATCTTCATTTCACACGAAATGTTTCACCAATAACTTTGAGTACATTTCTTATTTACCAGCGTCATATAAAGCAGCGTATGTCTGTTCCAAGACTTTACGTGACATGGGGTCCATCATAGTACCAAGCCGATATTGTACTCCAAAAAACTGCGCGTCAAAATATTGAAGATCAGGCACATTTCCAGAAAATTTAGGTACATCTGGATGATTGTAATTCCAACGTGTAGTATTGCTTACGGGATTGATCTGAAACAATAGGAAGGTCAAGTAAAACTACAAAATATGACTTAAAGTAATGTAAATTTTAAGCTGTTTAGAATTATAACTTTTGAAAAGTTTTATGAATAGAATAGACGAAAAATAAGCAACGTCGCACAAAACAATATACTTTCTACGTTGTAAGTTCTTAATGTATATACCTTAGTAATCTTAAGTTTGCACCAAACAGACAAATTAATGACATAAAACAAGACAGAGACACTCGATCTCTCTGCCTGCAGTGCAAAGGTCCTTGACGTGAATATATAGAATGAATGTTTTTGCACGCTCAACCACGAATCAACAAATTAAGAATGTTACCTACTTTGTTATAAAGTATGTTACTTAGATCCTTGACATGATGGCAGGAAGGGAAAACACCAGATACGCCTGAGATGACGATACTTTCATGCACTGATGAGGTTACACAATGATCCTGTTTGTTTGAAGAGATTTCTTCTGGTTTTGGAGTCATTGTAGTTTTAACTGGAATAAAATAAGTGTTTCAACAAAAATATGTGACTAGCTTTTATTTGTAAAGGCTATTTGCAGTAGTATAAAGGGAGTTTGATAAGTTTCTACGATCAATTTCCATTTCATAATCAAGTGAGCTCCGTGTTATAAAAATTTTGCTTTGTTATTCCTGATTTAGACCTATACCAACTCTCTCATGGAAACTTTCTGTTATATCGGGTTGAAATGACCTGTATCCAAAACACAGCTAGGCACAAATGTCAAAATCATGAACGTGATTTGCTTTACTAACGATAACGCTTTACTAACCGATGACGGCGACTAAGGAAGCAACTAAAATGTCGTAGTTATAAAGCGCAGTACAAGTAAAACTGTAAAAACCGACCCTAACTATTTCGTTGTGTACCATTGCGATTTGATAATTATTTTTTCGAAAATGAACAAATGTTTCCGAAATGGTCCAACATAAATTTTATCAAACTCTAACTATTTTTTGAGTTACGCTTGATAATGGATACAGTCTTCACTTATCCTAACGACCTCATATCTAATTGATGTTATTTACTTTAAAATAAAATTGTAATCGCACCTCTTTCGTGCGAAATCAAATCATTCATTTATTGATCCATATGTCACATAAAAGGTATTAAAAATTTGTTAAACAAAATTCTTTGTTTGTATACTTTATTCTAGTATCTTTTTAAGTACAGTTAGTACAGTACTACTAGTTAACTTACTTTGGGGCTAGAAAATATTGTGTAGGGATTCAGGAAAAACAAGCAGTAAAAAGTTATAAAAAATTTATTATTTTTTACGCCAAATACGAGAAATTAATTAATTATTTGGCGTAGGGAAGTGACGAATACATCCCCGCTGTGTGGTATCGACTAGCAGTGCAATCAGTCAACCGACGAACGGCGGTCAAACCATTCTAAGGTGGGTGGAAGTAAATTTGCTGACGCAGAACGGGCTGTAGCGTTCTTTTAAAAACTTTCACCCTACTGTTGATCCCCAGCCCGCCCGCCGAGCATGGGGAATACGGCAAAACCCCCAATGACTAACTTAAGAAACCTTGGGCAGCTCCGCTTAACCGGCAGCGGTCTCGGTAACGGCAGAGCAAGTAGTGCGAAGAATCCCCAAACGGACTTAAGCTACCAGTTGACGAACTTGACCCTGGTAACGCACAACTACCGCACGCTCCGGACTGACGGAAAGATCCTCGAGTTGGAAGAATATTTGGACAAGTACCGTTGGGATGTTGTAGGATTATCTGAAGTCTGAAGACAGGGAGAGGTCTCGATAATCCC
Source organism: Calephelis nemesis (assembly GCA_002245505.1). Lineage (NCBI taxonomy): Eukaryota > Metazoa > Arthropoda > Insecta > Lepidoptera > Riodinidae > Calephelis > Calephelis nemesis. The sequence goes on along the minus strand of NJDD01001552.1, from coordinate 236,916 downwards.
AAAGTCCGGTAACTTGTTCAATCACCGGGAAAGGTGATGCCCTGTCCCAGGTAGTTATCGGGTTTGTCGTCAGGAGGTCACTTATCTACAACGTGGAGGCGATCGGGAGTGTGTCGACAAGGGTGACTTACCTGATACTCGACTTCGGCGCACTCTGATAACGAGGTGAAGACAATATATATGAGGACATCCCGAATGCCATTCATACCTCTAAAACACATTAGACGGTGGTGATGGGCAACTTGAACGCAAAGCTGGGCATGAGAGAGAGAGAGAGCGATGATCTGAATGTGGGGCAATTTGGTGTTGGCAGGCGTAATCCTAGGGGCCAAAGGTTGGCTGAATTTCTGGACAAAGAAGAACTCTTTGTGATGAGTTCCCGTTTTAGAAAAAAGTCACATCGTATATGGACTTGGATTAGCCCGGATGGGTCAACAAAAAACGAGATAGATAGACTTCATTTTGTCTACCAGACGCTATATTATATTCAATGATGTCTCTGTGATTAATAGGCTGAAAACCTATAGTGATCATCGGATGGTAAGAGGCACATTATATATCAACACAAGACTTGAACGGTCATGGCCGATAGATCTACGCTCCATCCAATCCCAGCCCAATGCCAAAATCCGGAAATTTTAAGCACTTCAACATTGCTTCGGATGCCTGGCAGAATGTCAATCAACGGACGGTTTGAGCAATGGGTTTGTGCAAGCTGCCCTAGAGGCCGGGTCGTAATTTTTTATGACTCGAAATAAGAAAACAACGGGATAGCTCTCAGACCTCAGACCAGTTAACATGCAATAATACAGAGAGCTAAACAGTTCCACGGCGATGCGGAGACACCTGCGCACCATCAATACGTCTCGTATTAAACAAGGTATCGAGCATAATAGGGCCTCCAATGCATTCGCTAGGGATTTTTTCTTGACCAGACACAATTGATAAAAGAAAGGTGGTGGTTCCCTTTTTCAAGAAAGATGAACAAAACTTTATTAAAAATTATAGACCCATCTCACTTCTGAGTCACGTTTTCAAGTTGTTTTCAAGGGTCACCACGAACCGAATATCGCGCAGGTAGGATGATTTCCGACCCCGACAAATAAGCCGGGTTCCGTAAAGACTTTTGTATCGTAGACCACATTTACACGCCGCACCAGATTAAACAGAAGTCAGAGTAGTATAATCGGCCATTATTTCTAGCGTTTGTGAACTACAAGAAAGCCTCCGATTTGTTTGAGACATGAGCTGAGCTTCAGTCATTACAGCGATGATGCATCGACTATCGATACATCGATGTGTTGTGGTGTTTGCATGAAAAAGCTTCTATGTCGGTCCGATTACAGGATCAGAGATCGAAACCGATTCACTTGCAGAAAGGTGTGAGATAAGGAGACGTTATTTCTATGAAACTGTTTACTGTTGCACTGAAAAATACGTGGCAACAATGTCAATGGCGAGTACATCTCTTTCTCTCACTTTCAATTCGCAGATGATATTGTGGTCATAGCAGAATCGCTGGAAGACTTGAGCAAGATGCTCGGTAACCTAGATAGTATTTCGGAACAGCCCCCCTTAAAATGAACTTGGACAAGACGAAAGTCATGACCAACATTCATGTAGCACCTATGCCAGATCAAGCGAGGAACTCTTGAAGTTGTTGATCGGTATGTATACCTAGGTCAAGCTGTTCGGTTAGGTCAATCCAACTGCAAGAAAGAGGATGATCGCCGAATCCAACTCGGATGAGCACTGTTCGGAAAGCTAAAAGGTATCTTCTTTTTCAAATTACCGCAAAGCCTAAAGTCGAAAGTCTTCGACCAGTGTGTGTTACCGGTGATGACATACGGAACTGAGACTTGGCCGTTAAATATGGGCCTCTTAAATAAGCTCAGACTCACTCAACGTGCTATGGAGAGAGCTATGCTCGGTGTTTTTCTATGAGATGTGATCCGTAATTTGGTGATCCGCAAGAGAACGAGATTAACCGACATAGTTCAGAGAGTCAGCAAGCTGAAGTGGCAAGGGGCAAGCACATTGCTAGCAAAACCGATTACCGCTAAGGAAAAAAGGTTCTTGACTAGTGACCCCGCCCGAAGGACGTAGTGTTGGACTACCTCCCACCCGGTGGACTGATGATCTGGTCAAAGTCGCGGGGAGTCGCTGGATACAAGCGGCTGGTGACCGTGACTTGTGGCACTCTTTAGGGGAGGCCTATATCCAGCAGTGGACGTCCTCCGGTTGTTGATTATAAAACGCCCATAAAGTCACAATTTCTGTCGATTCATTTATGTAAGGCACAGCATTAAGATCGTAACAATAGTAGTTAAAAGCACAGGACTTCTTAATAATTAATTTTGTATTAAATCTTTTTTTATGACTTTATAGTTAATTTTCATCTTATGAATACCTGTAGAGCCGCATGCTTAATTTATAAGTTTATGTTGAGCACAACAATAGGCACACTTAAGGAAAAAATCACATTAAAAAACGTAAGATTTTTAAGGTAATCGTTTATTTTTATATGTCATTTCGGGATTTTAGAGATTTCATAAATAATTTTAATACTGTGAACGCCTATAAAGATGCGTTCTATGTTGATACATTTATGTATGGCACAGCATCGAGTGTAAGCTTGACAAAAATAACAATAGCAACATTGATTTTGTATGTAATTTCGAGTTTTCTGAAATTTTATAAATATTTTTTACCTCCGTAAACACTTGTAAAGTCTAATCCTTGATTTATAAGTTTATTTTTAGCACAACAATAAGCACAACTAGAAAAAAAATCACAGTTCGACTTCTCAGATAACATAACTAAAAAATGCAATTACTTTGAGGGCCTGGCATACATCATTGCAGGGTTTTAAACATGTGACTATTTCAATTTTATAGTAAAATGAAACACTTCAACTTCATGTCTGATTTTTTACATTTTTTTTCTTGACCATTTAAATTTTTTTTTTCGTTTGTTTTGGTATCTGCTATGTTTTCATGGATTATGTGTTTCTATTAAAGAATAAATGTTTTATTACTGGGTAGTTCATTTTTTTAGAATGAAAAACAAAATGGCTTTTGCATAATTCATTTGCGGAAAAAAGTATCTCCGAAGTTACAGTAGTTATTCAATGAAATATTTTTAGAAACCTGTAATAACCGGTTGTCCGTAACTATTGGAAAACAACTCACTGTGCATAGGTGTTACAGATGCGTCTCTGTTATGCAAGTCTTACAGGCTACCCTCGTGGTTTTGTTAGTAACGACCCTATTTTTTAACTTATACTCCTCCTCCTACGTACTGCTAGGTAGAGAGGCAGGTGTTCTGTTCTATTCTAGTCAATATCTATTCTATTCTACTCAGCTTACCAATCGCCCAACAGAAAAAATAAAAATTAAGATTACTATTTAAAAGATTTCGTAAAAAATTACAATTAAATCAAACACTTACTCTAATTCCCCAAGGATTGTTTAATGAATTTGATAGATATATCTTACATAAGATATTATTTGCTGTTCAATTCACAAAGAGATGTGCTAGTCTTTTAATGTAAACGGAAAAGTTTTATTTTATATACTTAATTATGATATGCGTACTTTTAAACATACGCAGATATTAACATGTTTTTAAATTACTAAATAGTTTGCGTTTTATGTAATAAAATAGCTCTAGTTTTTATAGTATAGTCGGAGGTCACTGGGTTGCCTACATAATAATAAGATTTTGTTAACCGATTCTAAAAAAGTAGGAGGTTCTCAATTCGACTGTGTATTTCTTTGAACGTTTGTTACGCGATTACTTGGCCACTAGTAAAACGATTTCTTTGGTTCTTTTAAGACCTGCCTGGCTTCCTCCACATTTATTACCCCTTTTATACAAACACGCCGGTTTTGAAGACTCTTGACACCTCCCTCAGATAACACCCGAGCGACTTGATCGTGGAATGTTAGCCTAGGTCTCCCTGGGTACCTACATCCATTCACATTACATTGTATTTCTGCTTTGTCAATCTTTCATCTGTTATTCTTTCTGCATGTCCGAACCAGCGAAGCATGCCCTTTCTCATTTAAACACTATCGATTTCTTTCAATCCCATTCTTTTTCGGATTTCAAATAAACATATTTTGTAGTTGCCCTTCGCTAGACCAAGTTGACAGTTTTAAATATTTAGGCATGATTATTGACTTTTCGCTTTCATATAAATCTCATATATATAACCTCGTCTCTAGGCTAAGAAAAATGATTTATTTATTTAAATTAATACGACATATTACAGACAAACAAATTCTGAAAATAATATATTTAGCTCTGTGCCAATCAATCATCAATTACTGCATAACCTCATGGGGTGGAGCTGCTAAACGCCACCTTTTAGAGATCGAAAGGGCCCAAAGAGCAATTCTGAAGGTTGCTGCTATTCTGCCGTACAGATATCTTACCACGGAACTTTATGGTTCCTGGAATGCGTTATCTGTTAGGAAAATATTTATTTTACAAAGAAAACATTCCGAATTAAAATTTGAACCCCATTTTAATGCTGGCAAAAGACGTAGAGGTACGGTGTATTAACTCGAAGCTTTTAAAGTGAACTTTATGCTTTTTGAGCTTTTATTTCTAGGAATAATTCAACGGCATTATTCCCAGAAAAGAATAACGCCGTTTAAGCATTATTCTTTTCTAGGAAATTTCTTGTATAATTAAATCAATTGTAAACTTAACATCTACTCAATGACGAAATCAAAGTGCAAATTTACTCTTATTAATTGGCTTAAAACTTTAGATTATGAAAATACCAAACTGCTAATGAAGACAGCATTATAATTACAGACACACACCCACAAACACGCGCGCGTACACTGAAGCATAACACATACAAATGTCTAGTTTCTAATCTTAATTAAATTTGTTTTACTTTTATTATTTAGATATTATATAGCGTTAATATTTGTACCGATTGGCTTGGTGGGGGCCTGGTGACCTGTAATTCAAGTACTTGTACTTAACATAGGTGCCAGACTCTCACAAAACTTTGTTTTTAATCCGTAATTTTAAAATATTAGCAAAGTGTACTTAATTTAAGAAACAATTTTTGTGAAGAGTAATAAATAAATATTATTATTATTATTATCTCGCCGTCACGAATGCGGTCAGAGAGCGTAACAATACAGATTTCCTGTAGCGATCTCATTTTGGCCGCATTTATCCTACTCACATGCTTTTTCAGACATACCCAACTCTCGCTTTGATACAACAACGTTGCACGCAACAGGGTCTCACATAGTCTATCCCACAATATGGTAAAATGTCCCAAAGTTCCTTACGTAAAACCCTATTAAACGCTTTTTAGAGATACACGAAACAACGGAAAACCTGTCTTACAGACAGATGCTTCTCTACGACGTTGTGGAGCGAATATACCTGCTATGTCCATCCTCTTCCATATCTGAAACCACCTTGAGTCTCCCACAATATTCCATTTCGTCGGATTTCCCTTGCATCCCTTCTAATTATTTTTCTAAACACTTTTGATGCTACACTGATCACACTGATGGTCCTGTAACTAGTGCAGTCCAGACGTGCCCTTTTGCTTTACACAGGGGCCTTTTTAGAGTCTGTTTAAAAATTAACAGCTCTTATAGTTTACAGGTTATGAATGATTATGTTATACAGCTTGCTCCCCAGCACTGCAACTGTCAATACGAATTACTTTATGACATATAGCACACGTACAGTAGTAGCCTTTGAAGTTATAGGCTTATATGTGTCGTATTTTAATCGCTATTTTCGCTATTTATATTTTAATTATTGTATCACTGGGTATTAACAGCTACTAACAGTTATTATGGAAATAAATAAATTGTTTTTTCCCATTTTTCCTGCTATTTTTCTTGTTTTTCTTAAATAAGAAGTTTCTTCTAACAATAGTTAACACAACAAAAATAATCTTTAGCAAAATTGGTCTATCCTTTCAGGCGTTAGGTGATTACCATGTAAAATGGCACAGAACGTGCCACGAAAAAGTTTACAAATAAAAATGAAACAAAGTTCTCAAATAAAAACACGTAAATTGTTCATTCGAACAGAACATCAACCTGCACTATCCCATTACGTCAAGCTGCGAATCGATACTGTAATAGAAAATGCTGATGCATTGTTATTACACTACGATACCAAAACAGTGTTCTTAAACTAACTACGTGATACTTCGACTTTGCTTGACTATTTTTCATTAAATGCGTTACCAAAAAATGATTAGAGTGAAATTTTAAGATGCACGCAAGAATAACATTCAGACATGTTCAACATGTTTTTGCATTCATACATGTTTTTGTTTATGATATTGAAAGGAAAACAAGCAGACGGATTTCCTGATGTTGAGAAATTCACGCCGCCTAGAGACACCAAAGGTGGAAATGGTGCGTTCCCAATCTGAGGCTAGGATGTGAGGCCTCGAGCAAAAGTAAGTATACCAGCTACCTTACCCACCGAAACGAAACACGTCATGACGTTACGGCGGCGGCAGGAATAGGTAAGGCGGTGATACCAATCCGGGCGAGTCGCTGCTAAACTCTACCATCTAGTGAGATGTCACATATGTTTTAGTTTCATACAAGTGCAATTTCTATATTTTTATTTACAATTTTTTTTGGGTACCGTAGGCAAAGGTCAAAACAGGTAGCCCTTATGGATTCGTCATGTCTGTCTTTTTGCCTGTGTGCCCGTATGTCACAGCCACTTTTTCCGAAACTATAACAGCTATGCTGTCGAAACTTGGTAAGTAGGTGTACACTGTGAAGCGCGTTAAGATTTTTAAACAAAAATAGAAAAATAACAATTAATATTGGGGAGTAGTTAGAATAAACATTCAAAAAAAATATCTAATCCATTAGTATGGGTATTTATGGGTAGGTCTTCATTGATGTTTTCATGAAATGATAATGAGATTTCAAATATCAGTATTTTCTAAACTAAATAATTTGTTCTAGATACACTTCCAAAGTGGAAAAATGTGCCCTGTAACTTTTGAAATAAAAGAATGATAAAACTGTAAAATATTCATGGTGTACTTTATAGTAGTAGAAGTACTAGTATTTTTTAAATCGGTACTGTTGCACCAACACTTGAAATAGTTGTACATTACTGTCAAGAGATAGCGTTGTGTAGTTAAGAATTGCGCAACAGCTTAGCATAATGTTTTAAAATTTAAATACTTTTCATTTTGATTTTTACTTTGATATTTTAAATTTCAAAAGTTTCATCTCTGCATAGATATTGCTAAGGGTGTAATTCGCGTTACGTAAACTGAAACTACGGTACACATAATATATTAAAATGTCAAGGATTTATACACTTACGACTGCGGAACCCTCCATGAGCGAGACCAAATTTCACTTGACCGCTTTTATTATGTTTTAAAGAACATAGGCAACTATTCTTACATGACTTTATTTAAAGTTAAATATTAACGTTTTAATATCTAAACTCTCTGCCTACCCCGTAAGGGTCTATTTTTGTCGCATCTTCCCCCAAAATCAAAATCGGGGTAAAACTGGGAACAAAATCGTCCCATTTTCTCCTGAAAAATGGATTAATAAATTTTAATTGATTTTTATTAAAAATCACATTGAAATTATTAATGACGTGGAATATAGCCTGCGTGCTTTTTTTTATTTTAAAACTTGTCTGTATAGATAACTTCTCAGTTTCTTCAGCTTACTTGCAATTAAAAAAAAAGAAATACAAATGTTAGATGTCGTGTTCAATTCTAGCATACGGCTTAACGCCAATGTTCTCCAGATGGCGGTCTGAACGTGTAGTTCTCTTACTAGTCTGTGCTTATAGATAAAACTGAGGGCCACATTTGAAAGAATTACATGAATCCAGGTGGAATGACCTCGATTTACCTCTTTTGTGATTCTTTGTGTCTCAAATAAAAATAGACATATTTCCAATAAAGAATTTGAAAATTCTACCTACAAATGTGAAAAATAATAACAATTACACTATTTGCGCTGTAGCATGGTGCGGGTGACAGCTGCCTGTTTGAAGTGGACGTCTGTCAAGAGTCAAGACCACATGCCTAGGGATGTGACGTTATTGTAATTCATTTTTATCGATAATGATTGTCGCAGCATAAGTATAGTTATCTGTAATATTGTGACGAAGATTAGTGTAATATTCAGTTGCGCAGAGTAATTTATCAAAAAATAATATAGGTTACAACAAGTGCACAAGATTAACTATTTTTATACGAGACTTTTTGCAGCCTGAGCTGAAAGTGAGGGCTGATAGTAATTTCGATGCTAAAATGGTTTTAATTTTGTGCTACCTATAGCACTTTCAGAGCATGAAAAATGAAAAATATTTTATCTTTGTGTGATAGTTCATACAAATATGGATATGGACACTTGTACAAACAAAAAAGAATAGGGTCAACATATCCTAAAGTGTACCTTGTAGAAACAATGTATTGAATTGAACGCCTCTAAGCACAACATAGTTGGCTTAGATAGTTACCACTCTAATGACAAATACCTACCGGCAAGCGATTTAGTGTTTCATTACGAGGTCGTTTAGAAACAGTCCGGGGGCGTAATCACTATTCCCTCCCAAGTTATCCCGCCTCTATTTTAGCATCACGACTAACCATCAGCTGTGACAGTAGTCAAAGTTAAACTTGTTAACGAATAAATTACATATATTGTTAATGTATTTTTATTACATGTTAAATGGAAAATAAATGTTTGTAATCAATGTTCACAACGTTGCGGTCGTAGCAAACTCGTAATTCAAAATGTAATGAACTAAGTCTATCATGATTACAAAAATACAACTTTAAATATATTTTGTTGATTTGGGCAAAATTCTTATTACCATTTTGTTTTGAAATTAACTCTGTAACGTGACGCTTTAAGATATGATGATTCTGTTACTTTTTTGTTTGTACAAGTGTGCGCTATCTATATTTGTAAGAATAATCATTCGGCGCCATTTTGAAAAAACAAAATGGCAGCCGGGCACTAAGCCAGGCTTCATATAAAAAAGTTCTGTCATCTTTATTGATGTTATTCACTAACATCAAAATACGTTGCGTAGTTTTAAATATACATTCGGATAGACAGACACGAAATGCGGCTTTGTTTTATATTAAGTAATGTTTTCCCATTTTGAATATTCATTTCCCAAATTGAATTTTTATTACACAAAAAATGGTTGCCTGTAAAGTCGGTTTTACGGGCGAAGATTTTACGTGACAACGTCTTTTTCTCGGTAGAATATTTATTGATATGAATATTATTAAATTGCACAATAGGAACAAGGAATTGAATGAAAATAAGAATTGAACAAGTTTTAACTGTAAAATTTTTTTTGTTTACTAAAAAAAAGCATTCGCCGGTCCGGCGGGCCTCTCTCTCGTTCGGTGACTCATCGTAACGTTACCGGACGTTACACTTTTTCATGAGTGACTCCGAGCCGCAACCTAATTTAAGACGTTGTCACGTCAATACTTAATGTACCAGACTCTAAAATATACTTCAAGTGTAATTTTAGGATTACCTATGAAAAATTCTCTAATGAGTTCGTTTATTTTAGGTCACACCACAAGACATAAAACTTCGCCACCATTTACGGCAAATAAGATGATTGTCTTATTAGAAGAGGCCATAAACAAAGTTTTACCAGAAGATTGGCTGAAGGTAGTCCAGAAAACGAAAATAGACATTATGTTCGATTTAGATCACGATTTACATATTATCGGCAATATAATGGACTCATCATTGATAATATCCATCACAGATGGATTTAGTAGCGAAAAATCAGGTAAATCTGGTCAGTCTGGTCTGGTCAGGTAAATACTGTTGGTATTTACCTGACCCTTTAGACGAATAAATGTTTTTAGCAACCTTACACTTTATTTTAAGTTCTGGTGTTTTTTGACTTTTTAACAATAAAATGTAAGAAGGCACAATATGCGTCTTTTATTTAAAAAATCTTCGACTATCCATAGTAGCAGTTCATCCTATCACTATAGCGTTACGTTATACGCATAAGACTTAGCATTATTTTCTTACAATTTAATTTCATTTTTAGTCTCCAAAAGTTTGATCGGGTTTAATTTAATACAGTTACGAAGTGATTTAATGTGATGCGAAATTTAATAAATGTGATGCAGCTAAAATAATAAGTAGTAATTTTTAAAATGCGGAATCTTTAAAGTGTGAATCAAAACGTTCCTAAAACTGTCATCCGCACCATGCTACAGCACAAATAGTGTAAAATCGTCATAAATTTTTTGATTCGTTTTGAATTAATGTTTTAAGTAGCTACGTAATATATCCACTTGAACGTTCGTGGGTAGCGTAGTACCAAAATATTTTGTATCGTCGTACGTTCTGGGTATTACAATACCCAATAGAGCAACGTTCGAAAAATGCGATGTTATTAAATATCTATGATTGGTCTATGCGTAATCTGTGACTTTTAATTATCTCAACAAAATTTAGATTGCGTTGAATATGAAATGTTCTAATTTTCGTATACATACGTCAAAATAATAACTACAATTAAGCAATGACACTTGACAGTATTCAAGTTTCTAGCAGATTAAATACCGACTTGATGTACATTTCGATTGATAAATTATCAATCATCAGCAACTGACAGGCAACTCGTAAGAGAAAAGTAGGTACAGGCTCATTGAAGTGATTTTAAATTCTAATTTGAATAATCCGGTTAAATTTAGTAAATTATTGTCGTCTTCCGATTTGGGTTGGCATTTGGTTTTGGAATTAACAACTCAAATTTAATTAGAAGTTCAACATACCTGTAAAATAACATTTTAGATATCTTAACGTCGCGCCGTTATCATTTACCCTAGGACTTTTATCCTTTAACTCTCGACGATCCGATTTCTTTTCAGCTTTAGTATATTTAAAATAATATCTTCTAAATTCCAAAAAAACTTTTACCTTTTGTGCATAGCGCAGGCATGTGAACGAAATTTACGTAAAATTGGCTATTTTTGGACAATTTTTTATCCAACAACCCCTTCGACAAATGTTGAAATTTATTCTTGAAAAATGTCCATTGTTCATAAACTACTAAAGTTTTTTTTATTTTTTTCAGATGATTGCTAATTGCGTTTATCAAAAATGTTACATGTATAGTACTAGTAGCTGTATCGTTTTTCATCAGTAACTACTATTATAGACTTTGCTTTGTAAAACTCCTAATACAATTTTTGGTACTGAATATTATAACAAAACTAGCTGACCCTTTGTTCTGCTATTTTTTAATGCGATTTTAGTAAAAAAAAATTGAGGTGAATCACCGTTATCACGAAGGGGTACGAAAAATAGATGTTGGCCGATTCTCAGACTTACTCAATATGCCCACAACCTTTAATGAGAATTGGTCAAGCCGTTTCGGAGGAGTACGGTAACTATCTTTGTGACTCGACAATTTTATAGATAAGATATATTTTAGGGAGGTGCTTAAAATACAATCTTTATCAAATAAAACTTTGTTGCAACTTCTCACTGAGTAATTATGGTTCAAAATACGCGTTCATAGACTACTAAAGCCATTATTTGTTTATAAGTTTTTTTCACATCAAATACGCTAGGAGGACCATGTATTCTTGTAGTCCTAAAACTTTATCGTAGCTAAATTTATTTTGTTTGCTGTATGGTATAAGTAATTTCAGTTATTTTCTTGCAAAACGTATATATCTATCAGAATTTAAACATGGTTCCTCTTAAATAAATAAACAACTACTTTTTAATTAATTTGTTTTCGAAATGACTACAGATGTGTACGTTTAGAAACTCTAACTACGTCACCGGGCTAGTGCGAGAGCAGAGTGCTCAGCCAGAGATTAAAATATGGGTTGGGCCTAGGACCCTTCTCCCCAAGGGTGTCTCCTGTGATACTGTACCTCGGCCTAAGGTGGGTCTTCGCCACTGGCGGCGTCGCGAGTGTGTGTGCTGTTGTATGAGGCGTTTGCCTTGGTGATGGGTTCATCGGGGTCTAGAATGTATTTTAATTAACTGTAGTCAAAAAACTAATTTTGTGCAGCTTAATTTATCAAAAATCATCTCAATCTAAAGGTTTCCCAAAAAACTGAATGTACAAAACATTTAGAGCCTTTGTTGTTTTTGTTTTGTAGCCTTTAGAGTACAACAAAACAAACGAAAACACGTAATGTACAATTTAAGACCACTTGTCTACTACAGACTGTGCTGCAATGGCTGAAACAATCAGCAATACCATTGTGTTACAATTGTAATTTTGGAAATAGTCTTTATGAGAAGGAAAAGTAAGAATTTTGATATTTTTTTGAATAAGTGCTATTTACTTATTTTAATTATAACAAATATTCATGTTTGAGCCGCTTTCCCGTTTGTACGTTATTTAAATCTGAGGTAGCTTCTAGCCCAGAGCATAATGTATTTGACAGTTTAAGTCATAAAATACATCTATAGAGCGTGCATGTGGCCCTAAGTGTAATTGTTTCGTTAATGTAAGTAATTATTATATTTGTAATCTTTGAATTATTTTTTAAAATGTTTGTAATATAGATTAGTTGATGCCAATCTGAAACAGACACTGACGACATAGGCTTGCTAGTGTGAGGACCGTCGTTAGATTAAGATGTTAAAAACTCTCAGCGTTATACATAATTAATAGGATATTATCATGCTATTATCTATTTATGTTTATAACGTTTCTATGTTTTCGCTGCAAATAAATTTATTTTCATATGTTTTTTTCTTTTTTAATCCAATTTAATACTTTTAATATAATTAATTATTATTAGTTCAAGGCTGGGCACCGACTTCAAACCTTAAAGTAAATAGCACATATAAATATTAGGTAGTATGTAATTAATATTACTTAAGCCTTTATTATTTTTACTTATTATGTATATAGTTTTATGTAGTTATTTTTATTAATAGGTCAACGGTTGTTCCTTTATCAGAGAATTGTTTTGGAAGGTTACATTTTTTGGCCTGAAATCCTCTTTTCAGGATCACTTAGCCAAAGAACAAAAAACGGAACTCTTATAGATTCTTCGTATTTGTTTGTCTGTCCGCCCGTATGTCACAGCCACTTTTTTTCGAAACTATTAGGGCTATTCTGTTGAAACTTGGTATGAATATACAGATGAATTTTTTGAACCACATTAAGATTTTCAGGCAAAAACAAGGGTTCCCTATACTAAGAACTTAAACACTTTTTTTTTTCATCAAGTCTTTAAGTCTGGAACTCTTTCTGGGTTCTTCGTAACAAATGTTGGAAGACCGGCAGAATACCCGAAGATTGGCGGCGTGCGGTCATCGTGCCCTTCTATAAAGACAAGGGTTCACGCATGGACTACACAAGTTACAGGGCCATTAATTTGATCAGTTTAGCATCAAAAGTGTATGGAAAATAGTTGAAAGAAGGATGCAAGGGATGTCCGATGGAAGATTGTGGTAGGCTCAAGGTGGTTTCAAGTCTAGAAGAGGATTTACGGATCAACTGTTTTCGCTTCGCTACATTGTAAAGAAGCATTTGGCTATCGGTCAGAAGATTTTCTGCGGTTTTGTGGATCTCGAAAAAGCGTTTGACAAGGTTGTATGTAAGGAACTTAGGGACGATTTGCCAGATTATGAGATAGACGGGTCCTTGCTACGTGCTGTGCAGTTTATGTAATTATATGGTTAAGCATGCGTACGGGTGGACGGCAACATATCGCCTTGGTTTGATGTCAACATTGGTATCAAGCAGAGCTGTGTGTAGTCGGCACGCCTGTTTATTTTTTATTTGGACTAATGTCTTCAAAGGTTAAGATCATTGAATGTGGGAATGCGTATGGGTGACCTAGTGGTGAACTGCCTGCTTTATGCAGATGGTGCTGTACTTTTAGGCTCTACACCATCTGAGCTGCAGACACTGGTCACAGTTATCGAAGGTGATTGTAAAGAAAGGGGCTTACATTTGAATGCGACGAAAATCTAAGTTTTGGTGTTTGATAGAGACGAAGCCAGAACGGATGTAAGAGTTTTAGTTGATGATGTAGTGTTGGATCAAGTGAATGAAATTGTATATCTTGGTTGCGCTTTTAGCAACCAGCCCGCAGGCCGCGAGTAGCTGACCGCTGATTTAGCATAACCATTTTAATATAATGACTTTAACGTAATGAATCCTTGAAAACTGCAACCACTGTATAGTAGATACGAAACATAAAATAAATAAACTGAAATTCATATAAATTATGATGATTATTGCTGCTTTCAGGGGCTAATCCAACTCGCACTTGACCGCTTTTATTTTAAATTACGTAGATAAGCCATAAAACCAGTTGTCCATTTCTAAAAAGTATTTTTTTATGACATGGGAAGGCAAACAAGCAGACGGATTTCCTGAAGGTAAGAAATTCACGCCGCCTAAAGACGCCAAAGGTGGTAGTGGTGCGTAATGGTGCGTGCGTGGTAATGGTCCCAACCTTAAGCCGGGATGTTAGGCCTCGATATAATATTAGCTCGTCTTTATTTTTTTAAGTTTAAGGTAGGTTTTCTTTCAAGCCTAGTTTTCATTTATATTTTTATTTCTCTTGACTTCTTAAATAGTTCTGTTCACAAATATTTCCTCTACTTCATCTCTTTTTTTTTTCATAAATAGTTTTAGGAACACATAATGTCTGTGAAGCCGTTAGGGTAACCTATTTCTTACTTTTTTTTAACTACGTGTGCCTATTTGGGACGCCACAATTTTCTTTATTATTTATTATATATGTCGACGCAATGTCTACTAATCATTGCTTTTTTAACAAAACGGAAACTGAACATTATGAATTAAGTGATTCAAAATTTATTTGATTTGCAAATGTTTAATTAATAAGTGTGTATTTTTAGTTTATATATTATGTAAAATATTCAAACCAAACATTATTTTATGTTTTGAATGTTGACCCCAATTAACATCCATAATTTTAATTAATAAATTTTCATAGCGTAAAATAAAATGTTTCGTTGATTTAATTAGCTTCTCTAAAAATGTAGTTATTTTACAATTATTGTCCTGTTAGAAATAAAATTCAAATTATTGTAATTTGCCGGAAGTAGATTAGTTACCTACGTAAACACAGTTTTCAAAGTTTAAATGGTTGTAGCTACAATAAAATTACCGGAGGTCAAAAGCTGAACTTTATAAATTATTTGATTAATTTACGCGGAAAGGATTTTGTCGTAAACGATTTGTTTGTTTTTATGTTAATGGAAGGCCGAAAAGCCGACTGATTTCTTTATGGTAAGAAATTCACGCCGCCTAGAGCCATCAAAGGTGGTAATATTGCTTTGCCAACATGAGGCCGGAATGTTAGACCTCGAGCAAAAGTAATTTTACCAGCTACCTTACCCTCCGAACCGGATCATATCAACGGCAAGCATTGGGCACTATGGTGGCAGGAGTAGGTAAGGCGGTAGTACCAATCCGGGCGAGTCGCTGCGAAACTCTACCACCTAGTTTTGAAATAGAGGGAAAATGCTTGTTTTATGATTACATTGTTTAAGAAACTGTATTTAGAAACAATAGAATTTTAGGAAAAAAAATTAAATAACCTTAACTTAAAACTAAAGTTTAAAAAACATTTAATAAATTTACATATTATTTAAGTTCAGTTAAAAATTGTATTGAATTAATCTAATTTTTATTACATGTTATCATGACCCCCTGATATATTATTCTATGATCACGACCTAACTTTATTTTGAATGAAATGAATGTTAAGGCGTCACATTATCTGGTGAGTTAGAGGGCGGTTAATAAGCAAAGCAGTAAAAAGTCTTTGAGTAAATTTATTAATTTTAATATAGTCTAGAAGTCTAGTAGTAAATAGTCTAGTAGGCTTATAATAAAAATATTTTTAAAATTCGAAAGACTTTCATTACTTGCTCTTGCCCTCCTGTGATCCTGGCAGCCGAAGCAGTGACGTCAGCATAGCATATACTTAATCTAGTTCCTACTAAACAGTTTCGATTTTCTTTTAAAAATTAAAATATTGATAAAAATAATGTTACTGCTACACCATGGATATTTATTAAAAAATAACTTTTATCAAATGTTGTGAAACTTAAGCTTACAAATATAAATGTGAAAGTTAGTTTATTTTTTAATATTTTATGAAATTTCCTAAATTTGCTTAAATATTTACTTCACTACATGGTATAAAACAAAGTCGTGTCCTCTGTTCCTATGGCCCTTTGTATGTTTAAATATTTAAAACAACGCAACGGATTTTGATGCGGTTTTTTTTTTTCAATAGATAAAATGATATTATTGTTTATTTCTAAACCGTGCGAAAACGGGGAGGGTGTTTAATAATAAAGTCTACTTTATTTAAAAAGAAAATGTTAGTCCCATCTAGTAAAGGCGAAAATACATACATACATACATACGCCAAGTCCCTTACGGGGTAGGGAGAGAGTATCGAGTGCCAGACCTCACGATCCTGACAAACCTGTCTTGCTTCCTTCACATTCATTACCCTTTTCATACAAACACGCCGGTTTCGGAGACTCTTAAAACCACCCTCGGATAATATCCGATTGATGTGATCGTGAAATGTCAGCCTTGGTCTCCCCGGGTACCTACATCCATCCACATTCGCATTGTATATCTGATTTGTCAATCTTTCATCTGTCATTCTTTCCACATGACCGAACCAGCGGAGCATGCCCTTTCGCATTTTACCACCAACACTTTCTTTCAATCCCACTCTTTCTCGGATCGGAAGCCGAAATTTTTAATGGGAAATCAATTGTTATTCATTCTTGATTTGGAATCGCAAAAACAACACTCTGATTTCTACCATACAAATTACAAAGCTGTCGTGCTGGCATCTGCTAGTAACTATGTATTGTTAATTGTAACTAAGTACTTGTACGCCTGTATTTAGGTTAGAAAATACAGTTCAACACGCACGAAATTGTGGTTTCATTATATTAACTTATTCAAATTAATTGTAATAGTGACAGTAAATTGATAATGAGCTTATTGGCATTGAATAATAATAAAATTAAGAAAAAAATAATTTGCATATTTGTTCCCTTGTAAAAATATGCAAAAACTAGCAAAGTTCATACCAGTTGACATTGACTCCAAGTAACAGTTTTTAAATATAGCAAACTTTCCATACCTAAACTTTGTATAGCTAACATTTCTATAAATTAGTATCGTTGTCTCATAAACAAGCATACAAATTGATTACTTTGGGGTTAAATCAAACTGTAATTGTAATTTGTCTGGAGATATTTATTTACCTACTAGCTGTTGCACCGAAGCGTTACCCGCTTAGATAATGGTCCCACAGGAAAAGTTTTTTGGGATAAAAACTATCCTATGTGTTAATCCAAGTTAATCTCTATGTCTTTCGATATCAGGCCCATAAAGAACCTGATGAAATCGGCTATCTAGTTTTTTGCTCTTTCATACGTCCAAGCAATCCTGAGTGCTAAGTGCCACCGTTTTATGCCAGTTCTTTACCAGTTAGGTAAAGACCTAAGGAGAGCGGAGTCAGCCCATTATCCACTGACACTACTTCACGATGCATTTCACACTCAACATGTAGAAAGTATTCTCTAAGATTGTATACTGCACGGTTATAAAGGTTTTTGGCATTAAGGAAGCCTCGTCCTCCAGTTTCCGAGGAATATACAATCTCATCACCGATGAGCGTGGATGATGCATGCGATATGTTGCCAATAGTTTACGGACTCTTCGATCCAAGGTAAGGTCTGGCTCTGTCTGAGTCCATTTTAATATGCCAAAGGTGTAAAATAAAACAGGCATCACCCAGCTGTGGAAAGCGCGAACCTTATTACCCCCTGACAAAAAGCTTTTCAAAACATTTTTGTTAAGCGACCAAAGAAACGTCCCATCACCAGCTGTTTAGTGTTTTCGAATTCTGCTAAATTGTTAGTTAAAGCAGCCTGAATTGTGTTGGGTGATCCACCAAGACAGTAATCAGTGCCAGTAAGTCCTGAACAATAGTAATTGTTAGTTAATAGTAATAATAATTCAATTGAAATTATTAAATATTAAATTCAATGGAAATTGTGTTAAGTTAGCACTAAGACTACGTTCTGGACATTATACATCGGCAAATTTTGCACACTTAATAAAAAAAAGATTCACCTAATTGTGAACATTGTGATAAGGTTGAAGAAGCGCTACATTTGCTGATGGAATGTTGTCGGAGCAAAAAGAAAAGAATATCACTGATGCAAGAATTTAAGTTAAAAAGTGTAGGTTTAGTACAGAAAATTTTGTCCAGTCCAAAAATAGAATTGGCAATTTTTTTATCAACTAGCTTACCAGTGTTATTTAGGTATCGAATAATTATTATTAAGTATTTAATTTTTGTATCTTTACTTTCTTTCTATTGTAATATGAGGGACAAAAGTGTGATCGGGTGCGATGGGGTTGACATGTCTTTGAACAAAACAGCTTTAAAATATTAGATTAAAAAAAAACTACTTTTATACATTTTATACATGTACATAAAAATTAATCACTGTAATGTAGGTAAGTCCGAGCATACTCAGAACGTTTGACAGGATAGATACACTAATTATAAGGAGGAAAGATTTGATTGCTGGTTTGTTTGTATTGAAAATTCTTCTACGATTGAAAGGCAAGACTGATGAACATAGGCTACTTTTTAAAGCAGGACTATGCTTTATTCCTAAGGGCCAACGGGTAATAGGACACCGGGTCGTAAAAATAATCCTTCCGTACTTACCTATTTCTCATACCTATTTTATGAACGGTTAAACAGATTTTAAATTTTAAATTGGTATATCGATAATTTCCTGTATGGTTTCAAAATACAATTGGATTCGATAGGTGAAGCTGCTGTCGGTATGTCATCTACACTATAATGTTAAAAAGGAAAGATTTGATTGTGTGTTTGTTTTTATTTAATAGGCTCCGGAACTACTGGACCGATTCGAAAAAAACATTTTACCATCAGAAGCAGTCATGATTGCTGATGCACAGAGGGTTCTACAAAAAATTTGAAATTTGGCCACTTGTGCTTTGAAGCCGGGACTTGTGCGATATAAAGGTAAGACTTGGACACACTGCTCAATATCGCATGCCGACTTAATTACAAAGCATAAGCAGTCGTCGCACCAGAAACTATCTGTGGATTTTGAAGCGTCTTTTAATATATTAATTTAAAAAAAAAAACTATGAGCAAAAGAACATTTATTTCTTCGGAATAAAGTGACAATTATGGAAATATTAAAAGTTTTGAAACCAACTGACTTAAGATATTATATTAGCTTCTGTAGTAGCTGATTTCAATATATCAATAAGTTGAAATTAGTGACTCCATATATAAAATTATTTATGAAGAAGCCACGGTGCACGTCGTAATCTTGACATCATCGCTACTAACGTGCGCGAATCGGACTAAATCACGTAGTAATTGTACTCATGAACTGAATGGTCTAAGTCGTAAGCATGCCAGTAGGCACTGTCAAGACTATTAATCTGTCTAAATAAGACAGGCTACCTTGCTTACTCTTAATATACGGTGCGATATTCAGTCGAGGCTAATTAGACTGTGCTTAATATCGCATGATGTAATAGGCCCTTAAAACAAGCTACGCTCCTTACTTTTATTACACTATTCGATATTTAGTCTAGTTTAGTTAGAATGTGCTTAATATCGCATGATGTAATAGGCCCTTAAAACAGGCTACACTCCTTACTTTTATTACACTATTCGGTATTCAGTCTATTTCAGTAAGACTGTGCTTAATTTTGCTCGAGACATTAGGGCTTCAAAAGTTTGTAGAAAGTTCATGTACAAACTAATCTGATAGCAATAAACGCGTTTTGTCTCTCTCTATTATTATCATTAAAAGAAAATAAAGATATCTGAAACTTAGTAAGAGCCCAACAAAATTATCATCATTGACATATCAAAAAGTATAGAGCATGTGATCGCCTTTGATTATGTTGACAATAATGAATGTACCAGTGTATTATCTGTCTTATTATATTAAATTATATCATGTTGTCTTAGTTGTACATTGGATTGTATTTATTTTAGCTATTATTTAAACCATTTGTTTTTATCATAAAGTAATTGCCGGTACTGATATTGTTAATTTAATTATCTGAATATCCGTGTGTGTCAGAATGGCGGGTGTACCTCACGGATTTAAATATTTCTTTTGTATTATTATATTATAATATTCTTTCTTACCAACGTACCTGATGTGTACATCAGTGTACCTATCATAAAAATCTGTGTACCTCCTTCTATACATAGATTTAAAGTAAAATAGGTACACCCGCCATCCTGACGTCAGGATGGCGGGTGTACTTCAAATCAGCATATGTAGCTAAGTAATTTGTATGTGTAGATTTGGTACATTTTGTGTACCTGCAAAAACAAATATTAAATAAATAAAAAATGGTAAGGTTGCTGAGAAAACAAAAAAAAGTTTACTTTCTTAGACGTCATTTTATTTTATAAAAATAACTACAGTATTAATAAGTAAAGTTAAAATTAACTATTAATGGCACTTGTCAAATAAACAATGTATTGCCTATGTTTCTATAATTTGTGAAAGATTTATGATCAATACGTTTGCCAGATTTTACAGAATCGGAATGCATCAAAAGACAGATATCAATAATTTCAAATTATGAACAAAACCGGAAAAATTATGAAAAAATTATGTGCCCGGTTGTGGCACTTAATGTCTTCGGCTAATCGTGGGTGGCCTTGGTTGTGCCTTGCCTGTCACTTCGGGGATATCGTCCAGAAGGATGCGAAAGTAGAAACTTTTTTAGATAACCAACACCTTTGATAACACAACATTCAATGACATTGAAAAACATTCAAAGTGGTTGGAAACATATACAGCCTAATTTTAAAGCTAGACAGCATATAACAATTGAAACAATAAAAATATATTTTGCGACTCAATAAAAAAGCCACTTAAAATAATGGAAAAATGGTGTAACCAATACAAACTACGAGTACTGTAAGTACACAAATACTAGTACTGCTCACGAATAAAAAAAATACATGAAACTTCTTCGACTAAAAGGAACTAGCCAATAGCAAACGAGGTAAAATGTTTAGAGTAATAAAATTAGATGAATTATTCACATAAAAGTATCCTGCATCATTTTGGTACAATGCAAGATCCTCTCAAGATGAATTAGGGACTGCAAAAAAAACTAGAAAGTGGCTGTACATCGTAATAATAAAAAGCACAATTGCTTAAGGAGCTATAGGGTAGTAAACTTGAACTAAGTTAAGCATTGTGCAACAACTACTCGAAAGCTTTTAAAATAAAGGTTGCTTAGGAAGCATGAGCACAACACCAAGTACAGCCATGGAACTGTTCACTGCATATGTGTATATAACAAAAAGCATCAATAGCCGCCATAATCTACTAGCAACTGGAAAAAGAAACACCCAATTAATTTCTCGATTTTAGAAGAATAAGAAAAATCACAATCTCCCAGAAAAAAACCGTGTGACAAAATTGTAAAACAAACAAATATCACAAAGAACTACAAAGTTACGGTGGCAGGAGAAATAATTAATCATCCCTTGGAGCTGTACAATTGCGTAGTTTATTGCTCTTGAGCTGTCTGTCAGTCCGATGATGAATTGTCTTTGGCGTCATAACTTTTGAAGGGATGGACCATTTATCGGGTTATTTAAAAAAAAAAAAAAAAAGTATCTTCACGCCCATATCCCCGAAGAGGTAGGCAGAGGCACAACCAGGTTATTTTTTAATTTTAAGAATATTGGTTACTCATTATTTTTACAGTTGAGTTGTACTTTGCGGTATTCAAAACAGGGGTGTTGTCTAAATAATAAACTTTTCATTAAACCAAATTTTGCACTACTACCATTTTTTCAAAGTACCACACAAAGCTGTGTAGCCACTTATCTAGGTATAGATCTACCTACTAAAAATTCCTTCCGCCATTATGACAGTGTTTCGCATTGTCATGTTCTGGCCCAGTAGATTAGTAGTACCTTAAGCATATCACACCGGATAGAGGACAGCGACGCACCTACAACTTCATAGGGTGTGTAAGCCAAGGTTCTCTCTTGCTGCTAGGAGAGCATTATCCTATATCACAAAACAATATTTGAAATTGATGTATTATTAACTACCGATTACAAATAAGCAACAATTCTTCTTCCTTTTATTTTTTTATTAAAGAAGTTCTACATATTCATTAAGTATAATTTATATCCAGGTAAGGCAAATGTCACTATCTACAAGGTAGGTCTCGCAGTGGTTCTGCTTGTTATAAAAGTCTAGCAAATCACTATCGAGATGACGATTGATAATGGTGGCGCACTGAAGATCTTGAACAGCGAATGCAAGAGGTGCTTCCAATTGATAAGAAACCACAGGTTGTTGCGAGAATTGATTTAACTTTAAAATATATTCAGTATCAAAAGAATACTTTGGGTTAAGAGATACCAGCAAAGACCGAAGTCTAAAAGGCTGTTGACAATGTTGACGCATTTGTGAAAGTCTTAAATACGCTGCTCGTATCAACAATTTGGCGAATTGCGTTGAACAAGGTATTTTTCCTAATACCGTTTGCATGCAAGCTTCAACTCTGTCCTCCCACGTGTTTGACTTTTGCAAAACAGCTTCCAATTGTTTAGTGTCATTCCCTACCATGAGTGAATACATGTGTTTAACCACAGCTACTTGCATTTCAGTATCCGTTTTAAATTCTGATACATTGTTTATTAAAGCAGTTTGAATTAAGTCGGGTGATCCACCAAGACAGTAAACAGTGCCTGTGAGACCTGCAAAATATTGATAAATTTTTAGACCTACCAAAGTTATTACAAAACGGGATTTCAACTTAATAATATTTAATACAATAGCCTATAATAAACGTTGTCAATTATCTCCATAGCGAAAAGTCATATCAAACACCTAAAGGGGCTCTGGGTGCCATTCCTGACTAGGGTTCAGATTCAGAACGCAGCAGTTTTGGAGGCAAGTTCATAATAATAAAACCCGTAGAAAACACAAACGAAAATAATTTAAAGAATAATGTTTACCGCATTTTTCCAAAATAGCAGCCATCTCCAATGCAACCAGCACTCCGCATTCGTAACCAAGAAAATAGAATTTATTCTTAAGTTTCAACCTATTCAGAAGAACATCAGTGTGTCTCTGAGCTAATTCTTGTACAGTTTCGCAGGGATTGTCGAAACCTGGCTGCATTATTAATGCATGGACTTTTAGCCGTTCACAGAGCCCGTAGAACCTTGAGTGTAGCCCATCCAACCCTGGCACTATAAATAAGTACGTTTGATTCACATCTAGTTCGTCATCACGCTGTAACAAAGATAAGGTTTCTTTCTTATAAAACTGACCACACTTTTATTAAAAATTTTAATAAGTATATTAATTTTGTTTTAGTTAATAAATTCGCAATATTGTTTACAGTAATGAGTCGAATTCTATAGATTTTGTAACAACGAGGAAAATAAATATAAATATGTCAACATTCTAAAAAATGCGTGATGCGGCGCGTAGGCTTTACATCATTAATATGTTTGTTGGGTGCCTTTATGTTATCTGTTATGTTGCAATA
>NJDD01001552.1:197617-212338 GCA_002245505.1 Calephelis nemesis | reverse complement strand
GCCAATCGTAACCGCAGAACCCGAAGAAGTTTTACCATTTATTTTAACCCTCTGAACTCTATTGTTTAAGTATGAGATCATGACATCAAGGGCTTTGTTCTTAATTATCTTAATAATGTTTTAGGTACCCAGGGAGACTTAAAATACGTTTAGAGATTATACAAGGTAGTCAAAAGCTTCGTGAAAGATGGTATGAATGTAAAAGAAGCTAAGCAAGTCTGAAGACATTTTGGTGCTTGATTCTCTACTTCCCCCACAAAAGACTTGAAATGACGGTAAGTTTTTATGAATAAAGTAATTGTTCACTATTTGACGCAGTCATATTCAACTTACTCTTTCAAAGTTAACGACGATATGCAATCTTCTGGAATATATACGTTATAAACATCACGCAAATAAGCATGAACGGCTAATGTTTTTGCTGAATCTATAGAAAGTTGCGACATTTCATCCAATGTGATTTCTGCCGGTACCTTCATGCCTGCAAAAAAATACTAGGTACAGCCTAAACGTTATTAATCCTTAGTACGCTTTAAACTCAGCTCTGACTTTAATAAATGTTTATATAGATTCATATCACTAACAGCCGCACTCACAGACGTAAATTAACATTAAATTAATCAATAAGTAACAATTTTGTGTGAAAAACTAGCTGTTGCCCGAGACATTGCCCGTTTGGTTAATGGTCACAGAAGAACATTTTTTCTAGATAAAGACTGTCCTTTTTTATGATAAGGATATATATACAGATAAGGCAAAAGAGTAGACGGATTTCCTGATTGTAAGAAATTCACGCCACTTAGAGACACCAAAGGTGGTAACAGTGCGTTACCAACCTGAGGCCAGGGTGTTACACGTCGAGCAAAAGTAAGTTTACCGGCTACCTTACCCTCCAAACCGGAACACGTCATGACGTTTTGGCGGCAGGAATAGCTAAGACGGTGGTACCAGTACGGGTGAGCCGCTGCGAAACTCTAACACTTAGTCAGATATCACGGTGTTAGTAATGCTAAACCTATGCTCGCCTTTTACGAGCTGACTGGCAGGAAGGCAGATGGTCTATTCTGCAAAGGAGCCCGGACCAACATGGGGAACAAGGGACCAAAAATGTCTAACTATTATACAATTCAGAACCACTTTTAGGTGGCTCGTTAGACATAAAGGAGATATCAAATATATTAATATTATTTTGCGCATATTAATTATCATTATGCCTTACCAGCAATCATAGCCAGCTCTTGTACTAGATTTGTCCTCGTTGTATCTGCGGAATGTGCAACAACCGATGGCTGGTTTATACAAAGCGCCCTCTCTATAACATCTAGGGCAGTGTTGATGGTTATTGGCTTTTCCCCCTTCATCTCACTTATCTGAAACGTCAAAAATAAAACGATTAGGTAGTAAACTAATTTATTATATTTTATATTTATTTACAATTCCTACATGTTTTTTTTTTTTATTTCTAAATGGTAACGTTTTGCAAGATTTGTTCAGATTTGTATCACCAACTCATTTGTTTAAGCCGTCATTATCAATGCTCACTACTATATTGAGTATGTTTGAAGACCAGAGTATCTGACTAATTTACACAAGAGGCCTAATATTCCGTTCTCGGATTAGAAGCACACTATTCCCACCTGTGATGGTTGTAATATTTTTACCAACAACACGTTATTCTGTTTATTTGACATTGAATGCACTCAAATTCAAATCCAGTACATGAGCTATACGAAAATTAAAAAAAAGACATTATAATCTTATTCAAAATTATTAATTGACGAAAAACTTGACGTAGAAAAAAGTTCAAAAACGGGGTACTACATAAAATAAGTAATGGTACGCACCTTACTGACAGGAGGCAGGCTTATGTAAGTACAACTTTCTCCTGTACTACTCAGTGTATTTAGTAGATCTTCCGTCATATCGGTAGCACTGATAAATGCAAAGTATCTAAAACATTAAAAATCAATTTATCGTATTTTATACCTGCATCCAAACAATATTATATTGACGAATGAACCAATTGAATACACTTAAATTTGATTCACGCTAAGGACAAAGGAAAAAAGTACATTGTCTTACAAAACGCAAGCAAATGTGAAACTCAAAACTTTTTATAAGCTCATATTGCACTGGACTTCTTTGAATAATAATTATTACTGCACGATTTAATGGTTGTCAAATTAATTTGAAGCTGCACGTAATGCATGAATGGCAACTCAGCAAAGAATCTTTCGACTATCACCTTTAAACAAGTAAGTTGATAATAGAAATCAGAAGAGAAATTAAGGTTGGCCATGTACAAGAAAAAGGGAAGAAATACACAAGTCATTAAAAAAACTATATCGTCGTCTAGTAGACAGCAATTTATTTACTTAAGCAAAACCTTTCAGATTAAAGCCCTTGATGAGCCCATAGCCAATAAACTGTTATAAAGTTTGGCGGAACTTTTGAATTGTTATATATTTTTTAAAACAGTAAATCAAAAAAAGAAGGTTGTTTTGTAGTTGATAAGTCCATTGAAAAAGGACACGACTTCAATAACAAAGGCTACAATGTTAAGTAATAAACGAGTACTAAATTGTTTAATATGATTAGTGACAAGTGCGTCGCAAGCACATTTGAGCAACCAAATAATATGTCTCTATTTTTGTGCGAGACTGTGCCATCACCTGATACTGGTATAGCCTAATAAATTAAAAGTATTTTTTCTATAACGACATCAATAAGAGTAATTCCCAAACTCCTGCAAATACCATTCGGTTATTCTGGAGCCCTAGTCAGCGTTGTCGAGTAATGTTTTACGATTTCAACTTTAAACTATTACCATCAACAACATACTTGACGTCTGTTAGAAAATTTGTAACTAGTTACTTACTTGAGGGTTTTGCTAACATTTTGTATGATATCTGAATATGTTTTTAATATGTTCTTGACATGAGCATTCTGAAGCTTTAGAAGTGCTATTAAAATATTTTCGACTGGTTCATATATTTCGCGTTCCTTCAGAGCATTTATAATGTTTGTTTTGTTTAAAGTTTTCGAATATATTATTTTTGTTGTAACACCTTGGTCTAGCCATAATCTACAAATAAAACAGACAAACGCTTATTAATATAATATTTTACAATACACTACACTTATGATTTACTTTTAGGATACAAATCAGATACAAAAGTTGATGCTATTCGTATTTGCTATACGTAAAATTCGTAATGGACTGTTAGCGTTGGTACAAGAGCATATAAGAATATAGAATAATAATATCCGATCAATTAATATCCTGTTTAAACACTGGTTGGATAATGATTGGATATTATTTGCCATATTTGATATTTCCGCAATTTATATTTAATATTAGTAGATTTTTTCACAACTAGTGAAAACTTTAACACTGCAATTTAATGCTCACTTATCGCGACCTCACCTGAACACTTTATGAATGTATGGCAATGTTTCTGCCTACTACAGACTTTGACCACGCGCATTTGTCGCTGATCTTGAAATACTTGGTGTGTATAACCATTTTCATACTTTGGCTGTTGTCGCAATGGACACACGCATTAGCCGCTAATAACAAAATGCGAACTAACAAATTCTTATTTACGAAAAGATAGAGAATTTTGCATAGATCAGTGCTATTTTTTATTCATTTACTTTTTTTTATAAATGTGGCTTTCGATCGTTTTTCACGACTTACTTTGCCAATGTCAAGTTAGTTAATTCATATACAGTCATTAGTCCCCATGTACAAAGTCATGTCAGGTCAGGGTCTTGAATAAAGCGGTGGTTTTGTTACTCAAGTTCATCTAGTGATATTTAACGGCAGCGAGGAAACAGACGATACAATAATTTCTTCCTGATTATTTCATTTGTGCACTTTCACTGAACAAAATTAATCTGATTCCCACCTAAATTAACCAATTTCACTCAATACAAACATGAAATTCAATAACATATAAATATACAACCATATTTATTCACGATAGCGCCAAAACTCCTATTTGTTATTTAGGTACATGTTTTCTTCATAATTAAAATACTGACACTTAAGATATAACAATTATTGTACTAATCATGTCATTATTATTAATCAATCAAGAAACATCAAAATTATTAGAAATAAAATACATTACTTTGATTTTAACACCAGGAGATTGGATTGTTCTGTCAAGTGAAGAATGATGTGTTTAGCACCTCGAGACATTAGTTTTTCGGCTAAGTTTATTCCAAATATGTTGTTATCTGATACCACCACTTGACACATTTGGGGTGTACATGAAAAGCTGCAACAAATATTTGAAAAAGTTGTTTTAAATATGTAAATAAGTATTTATTAAATTTATTTCGAAATTGTTCGTTATTGATTGCATATCGTAATTATGACTATTTTACGACATTAAATTAACACGGTATGTGTAAAAATGAAAAAGCTTTCATAATATATCGATGTTAATGAGTCAATACTTTCAATTAAAAAAAATTAAAAACTTATTTATTAAGCAGAAACCAAGTTACAAACTATGACAATTTTCTGGCCCCCACACTAGGCTGAGCCTGTCCTGTGGGGGAGAAGTAACGTTTAACATAAATAATCTTACGGCTAGTCGATCTTAATACAGTTTTTTTTGTTCTTAATTACTTGTAAAGATATTGCGAACGGATTATATTTTATTTATTGACTTAAATTAAATTTTCAGTGTCTTTGAACGACATTGTGCAGAGTTCTTTTAATAATAATATTTTTGTTTGTCTGACACTAGAGTTTTTAAGTCACTAAATCGCTGGGCAAAGGTTGTTTTCGGTGTTGAATTAGGGAGTCTAAAAACTCTTTGCCTAAGCATTGATTCATATTTGTCGGATTTAGTTACATTTTTATGAACACACATTGCTACCCTTAAGTAATATAATTGTCTTATACTTAGAAGTTCTGTATCAGAGTAGAGGTTTTCAGTAGGATATCTAATAGGTTTGTTTAATGCTACTTTATTTTTTTTTTATATTTCAATTAAATAATAGATATAAATTATTAAGTTTCATCCTAAATAGCTTAAGGTCCAACAAGCAAGTTCGAAATCCCATTGAAACGTGAATCTCTACAACAAATCTACCCCAATCCCGTACAGCAAAGTCATTTTGTGTTCAGACTTATTTAGATTTGCTTCAAAATTGCGTTTTGATTTCTCCGCGTGAAATTATTTAGAACATATTATGTAAAGAGAGAGTAACGTTTGCCACATTCGCTAGGTTTTTCCATGTGGACTTCTGTACAAAAAAAGTCAACATGTCAACAAAACATGTCAACAGCGACATAGTTAATTAAATTTAGTATATAACTAAGCTTAAATTTTACACATAAAAATATTAACACCAAGAAAACAAAAATATATATATATATTTTTTGACTGCGTGGTTGCTTGAACATAAGATGGTTTGTGCATAACAGGTGTGCCAGCTCCCAGAAACCGCTATAAGTAGACACCGCAGCCTTGTTGGCTAGTATGCGGTTAACCTAATCCCAAATAGTGATACCATACAACCAAAATTTTTTTGTCATTGTATCATGCTTATGTCCCCACATACAAAAATATGCTTATGCTTAAAATAGTCTTTCACGAAGTTTTGTAAAGTACCTTGCAAAAACTCGTGTTTCTGCTTCGTGAAGGTTTAACAATACTTTTCCATAATGTCCCCTTGAGAGAAGTAGACGTAAGGCTCGGGAGACATCACAAGACTCAAACACCATACGCAATATCGGACGCACGTATCCACGCTTTATGCCTTCACTCATTAACGATTGTATTTGCTGAAAATAACATTACTTAACTGCATAAAATGTAACAAATGAAACTAAGTTAAACGAGATTCCAAAATTCCAACTACACTAAAATACCAATAATTCCAGCCATTGCCAGAAATGACATAATGTCAACTATATTTTCTTGATAACCTAGAAAACTTGTATAAAAATGGAACGAGTTGGATTGATACCCATGCCCAGAAATAATACTGAATATAGCTATTGTCATACAACCCATGTTCCACAGAAACTCTTTATACTAGAGTAATTATATATCATTTATGTGGTAAAATTCAACATTTATTTAAACAAAAAGAAAATATATCTATTGACTAAAAGATTGATCAATTAAAAACAGTCAGTAATAACCTTCATTTCATACACATATTCTGGTTTGAATATAGTTGAGAAGTTTACAGCGTAATACGATCTTTCATGCTGAAGATTGCCCATGCCGTATTGATAATCTTCAGGATTCTTTAATACCGTCATGTCAAATACTGCTCCAGCAAAAGAACAGCAACTAAAAGAGGCCTGAAATGTTCAACGAATAGTAAGTCAAGTAGTAACTAGATTTTTTAGAAGAGCAATTTAAAGTTTATTTTTTACAATGTTGAAGTAATACTGTAAAAGTTACGTGATTACCCTGATGGTAACAACATCAGTCTATAGCTATGTTGATTCTTAAAGATGTAACTAAACCAAGAATCATTTTTTTTTTCAAATTTCTTTAACTTAATTTGAATTGCATTTTAAATATAAAATTTATAACATAAATGTTGTACTAAAAAGTATTGTCAAATGTGAACTAAATTGATTAAGAAGAGTAAGGCTAATAACTCATGGCGCGGTTTTTCGCCTGCAGGTTCTATAAAATGTAAATTTATATGCAAAAAGTAAAACCGTGAAAAGTTCACGATGCGTTTTATTCCCACAACGCTCGCCGTTGTTTGCAGTTGCCACGGCACCGGTCGCCCGCCGCGCCGGTAAAATTGTACAAAAATTGTGCGAGTGATAATTTCAGCAGCGACAGCTGTATGATTGCACAAATTACAGGTCTCGTGAGATTTGAAATAAAACCGCAGTTCCATGACCGCGGCGGGTGCGGGTGGAAACCGCTCCATGAATGATTAGCCTAAGAGTGGTAACTTTTTAAATTTTCTTTAGTATTAAAAGATAAATGATACGAAACTTACAGACTTAAGGGAGCCTTTAAAACAAGTTATTACTATATCACAACCTTTTCCTTTCGTAGCTGTCAAGATCATGTCAAGATAAGTACCATCTTTGGAATTGCCGATGTGATCTTCTGTAATGTTAAGTCTTCAATAAACTATTGTTTTAAATAAAGGAGGCAAATATTAAAAATACAGTTACGTGATCGATTAAAAAACTTTTTAGGAAAAAAGTTAATCGCCAAAAAAACACAAATGCAAAAATTATTAAAACTCTTTTTTTCTTTACCAACCAAATACAAAAAAAAATATATAAATATTTATATTATATTATAAGGTACCAAACTAAAATCATTGAAATTAGTAAAGTAAAGTTGTTAAGTAAAGCGTAACGAGAGGTTTTTGGTAGGACCGAGAGAGAAGGTAGAAGCATTTGTTTTTCTTTACTTTGAGTTTAGGGGTATTAGCGGGGTTTAAATAAATATTAGCGGGGTAACTTTGACAGTTTACTACGCCTGTATCACTATCTTGTCTAGCTGCAAAAAAAACTAAGATGATTTACATTAAAAATTACAAGGCTGCCATGACTATTTTTAGTTTTTAATTACTGAAATGGGATGAAAAACAAGGTACTTCAAAATTGTTTTTGAAATATAAAGCTTAAAAAAGTAACATTAACAAATTATTAGTTACAACCGAAATCTTAAGTTTAATTAGATTATTAGATAAAGACGAAGCAAACGGCTCTTTTGATAGATTATGGATAGTGGTCAATTATAGTTTTAGAAAATATTTATTAATTTACAAAATGCATGACACTAACCTTTCAGTTCGGGGAACAGTCTCTTCAAGAAGCGTTTTTTACTGACGCTGGAGACTGTAGTAAACACTTCACAACCTTGAGCCAATGCTATCGATATTACTGCTTGGCCTAAAGGTCCAGTACCTCCTTGTACGAAGATATGTTGACAAGGACCAATACTAGTTTTAATAAACTAAAAAAGATTGCTTCTATGTCATACTGTACTTTTACTATGCATGAGTAATAAAAAAAAAGATTCGTTTTCTTTTGTTTTCCTAATCACTAAATTTACTTAAGAAAGTACTTTAGTTTCCTTTATGAACACGTTGACACTTCGGGATCGAAAACTTGAGTTGAACTTAATTGCAAACACCAACACAATCGGTTCAGTTATTTGGAAGTTTTTCGCAAAAACTCAGTTTTTTTTTATATTGGCTATTTGAATTTTTCAGCGGAGTTAGGATGTACATACTCGTAAAACGTTGGCAATGGTTCAACATTGATACCACCGTTTCGCCTTTTTTTGTCTCTATAAAATCAATGCATGCAATTGCCTTATTCCCATCTAAATTGTAAACTTGCTCAAGCAAGAGAACTTATACCACAGCTTCAGGTTAGGAATGTGCAATTACCACATTCAGTCTACTAGCGAGTTGAATTTCTTCTCATCAGAAAATCTTTCTGCATACTTGCGCTCCAATTCCATCGTTCCATTTGTTAAAGAAAGTAATAGGAGGAATAGAAATCTTAACATTTTGCTAACATAAAATAACCTTGCGTTTTTCATGAATGTTCAAATTGATACGAGTAGATTACTCTCTTCTTTATTTATTTTTTAAATTGTAGCCTTTATGCTATTCTGAAATATTCCTGTAATGTTTTATCTTAATCCATTTAGTAGTTTTTGCATGAAAGAGTAACAAACATGTATTCATTCTTATAAACTTTCACATTTATGATGCTAGGAGGATTAAGATTACAAGTTTGAGTTTAAAACATGGTCCAAGCATTCACATTTTCTACTATGGAATGCACAGTTAATAAAAATAGTACCATAGAAAATGCAGTTATCATTCATACAAACTTACTAGAATATAAAAGGCCACACTGTATGCCAGTGGAACTGTAGCAGCATCTTCCAAGCTCCAGTGAGCTGGAACCGGCCACAGCAATTCCGGGTTTGCCTTCAGACGAGAAGCTATTCCTCCGGCTTGAGTTACTCCCATTATACGAACACCGCTGGTGCATAATAATGGTTGTTAGCTGGCAGTTACCCGTGTCATAATAATATTGCCTGCTTTTTCTATAGTTCTTTGAAATTGACAATCACATTTGCCATTTTAAGTTCAGACTTAATATACCTACTAGTAAGTTAATATACCTATCTAATATTACCAATTTTAATACTAGCTCACTCGGGAAACATTGAGAGCTAATAGTTTTTAAGGGTGAAATTAAAAAGAACTATCGGTCAATATAAGGACGATCGGTCTAGCAAATAAGCCGTACAGCGCAGCCGGAATATGGAAAGATGGAATTGCAACGTTTTGCTCCCCATATTTAGTCACCAAGTCCTATTGTTATAAAGTGTACGGAATCCACTCTTCTACTGATTTATTATAATACGGTAAGTACATTCCTGTACAACCCTCATTCATCACGCTATTCATGGTGTTGATTTATACCTCGAACCCTAACTGATAATAACGGAGGTATTGTGTTAGTATACGATATGTAAAAGTAAAAGCAATTCCCTCTGACATATTTTTTTTTCAGTCAGGTAGGTAAAACTGTTTTATTTTTATTTTATAAAGTTGCAATCCCGTTGTTATCCTTAACCTTGTGACATTCAACCTTAGGCATTATGAATTCTACTATGCATTAAAGTAAATGAAATTCTTACCTTGCCGTGATTCCGCTAAAATCTAATTCCATTAATGTCTGATCACATTTTGTGTGAAGTTTGGTGATAACCATTTGTTCATTTGCAGATACAGTGTTAATGCCAGCGTAATGTACCTGAAATCGGTAAAATGTGTTTTAATAAGTAGGAAAATTTAACCAGAGCATTAGGCTGGGTGGACAAACACGGTTACTGGCTAGGTTAGGTTAGGAATGCAGATTCAGAAACCTAAATGCTCTTCTTTTGTAAACAAAAAGTTCATAAAAGCTTACTCTTTCTTAATTTTTGCAAACGGAAAAAACCCTGTAGAGACGAGACTATTACACGCCAATAATTAATTACTTGTATCAACAAAGTGCGTATCATAATTACTCTCAACTGAAGAGACGGAATTTGGAAAATATGTTAAGTTTTCAAAAATTTATGGTAATTAGAGTAAAGATATTGTTTTCTTTGAATTTTCCTCTGACTGAAACTTTTCGGCTTATAAATTGCCAGTACTTGAAAAAACCTGCAATAAAGTAAAAGCAACAAAATATCTTACCTTTACAGTCACACCATGACCAGTAGGTTCGGGTGTTTCCACCCAACGCAATGAATCGACATCCGCTATTCTTCCAGTTTTCAATATTATTCCTGTATCCAATTCATTATCTTTTAATAAATCAAACTATTGTCCTCCATGCCTATACTGTAGAAAAAAATTAAAACTTAATGTACATAATCTATTATGTTTAAGTTTAAAGAAGATAACTTATTGTGGACTATCTTTTGAAATGCTAACAAGCAGACAGCAGT
This sequence comes from Calephelis nemesis, assembly GCA_002245505.1. Lineage (NCBI taxonomy): Eukaryota > Metazoa > Arthropoda > Insecta > Lepidoptera > Riodinidae > Calephelis > Calephelis nemesis. The sequence continues at coordinate 201,860 of NJDD01001552.1, read as the reverse complement.
GTGTTGACTATATAAAGTAGTACTCAATTTTGTAAATAAAACAAAAAATTGATATCGTTAAAAATATAGAAGGTGCCATAAGTTTAACCTGTCTGTGTTTTTTTCAGCAACTAAATCTAATTTTATTACATTTATAGGGATGTGTTTTTGATTCAATTATCGTTTTAGGATTATTTCGTTGTGATTTTGTTTGCTATTTTTGTTGGAATACGGGATTACTGCTGTGGTTCAAATTAATTTTATCACGATCTAACGAGATTTGATTACATTTTTAAAATCGTATTGATGACCTCATCATTAACCTCATTTTCGCCGCGACGTGGTATGTCCCTTTTCTTAACGCTTAACCCTTGACTACCAAGACGGTTAAATTTATATCTAAATGGATTCACCACAACCTATGGCTCGAGGAAAATTCGCCAAAACTCGTTCTTTTTAGCTTGGGATAGGATATGAGGCCAGTTGGCAAAAAGCTTAACACCTATCACATTGTGGAACTAAGTGGAGACACTTAGTTGTAGTGTGATTGTATTTCTGCCTACCTTTTCTTGGATGTGTTAAATTATGAAATCAATTTGTACACACCTTCATCCTATTATTGACATTATTTGGTGACTTCAGAATAAAATTTTCTTTTAATATGGGTAACTCTACAAAGCGAATGTTTTCCATTAAAACTCCTCCGCAACTGAAAATATATAAAACTTTGTAGGATTTCTGGATTATGTGCTGCTAAATCATAAAAATGTTCTTCTCTTTACTATTAGCCACATTTGTTATATTAAGTTGCTAGATATAAATAAAGAAAAAATCGCTCTGGCAGGCACCATCAAGTTAGATCATCGTCATTAAAAAAAAATTTAAAGCGTCCACATGCCTAGTATTTTAATAATGTCTAGTTCTAGATATGATGATGTGTAACTAAAAATGATATTGTCTAATTGCATATTATGTTTAACTATAAATGCTAAACTATTTCTCTAGTTAAGTTGTGCACGTATTTACGTTTAAATTGTGCAAGTGTGTAACGTAGCAAATTTGTCAATAGGATGATGACGTAAAGCCTGTTTCCATCTTGGTCATCATCAGCTTGCATTTGATTGACGTGGATATTAGCATCCTTCATGGCACGCCACCATACTTGATCCTTTGCTCTCTTATTCCAACCACTGCAAGCAATCTTCACTCCATCGGGCCTCGTAGCGTAACACATTACGTTTGCTTAAGCGTGGTCTCCACTCTACAAATCGTTTACTTCAGGGGTTGAGGGTTCGACGGCATATGTGACCGGCCCATTACAACCTCCGCTTATTATAACGTTCGATTATGTTGACAATTATAATTCTCCGCCAGATCACCTGATTTCTGATGCGACTCTTGAGAGAATCGTCGGGTATAGTCTAATCATTAGCTAGATAAGTGACTTTAACTTCTTGGGCTAATTTTATTGCGAGTGTGTAAGTTTAGTTCCATAGGTAGGACTCACTGATTTTTTTAATAAATTACACTTATAATGTTTGTTACTTTTTTTTATTTACATTGGTAGTCCTTTGACACTGAAACTGATCCAAAAATAATCCGTTTTCACACAAAATAATAAAGGTATTGCATGAAAGTTGAATTTACTTGATATCTCTATTTGCGTTCAATGATATTTATTCATCCATACCTCGTACAATCATCCAGATCCAATATAACAGCTTTCATTAATTCTAAACCATCGACCGCATTAGCTTCAGTTGCTTCATGCTTATCAATGTCTATTGTCATTTTCCGGATGAAATTAGGTTGTGACACTGTGTTATTGCTTCTTCTTATACAGTTTAACTGTAACATTCCATCAATGAAGGTCACCCAGTTATTCTGCCATATGATGTTGCCGTCTGTACTTACTGCATTTGCGTTATATATACTGCAGAACGAACCTCTGCAAAAAGAAAGATATTACAAATTATACAATCACATTACATCCATACATACATATGTACACTGAGGTTTTAATTCTCGACAAACACAAGCAAATGTCCACCTCGTAGTCCAAATTCCATCAACCAACCACGCGGCTCGGTCTTGGTTCCCGACGAGGGAAGACAGTTGTGTAATGAACGTCTAGATTTCTTTATTTCTATGCTTACTTTGGGGTTAGATTCAATTTGTGTGATTTGTCAAGTGTATTTATATATTTTAGTGCGACGAACACGTTACGACATAGTTAGTATTAGTGTTATTGGCTCACACTCATATCACAATCAAAACGTTAAACTAATACTCAAGACTAGAAGTCAGTTTTTAGATTTAGGCAGATTATTTAATCACAATTACCTTCACTTTCTACAATACACTTTCATAATTATCTTTAAGCTAACCGGTTTCACTACCACTAATCATCAAGCCTTTACAAACTCAATAGTCAGATGTTTTTATATTTATCATTCACTTAACCAGTTTCACTATTACTAATCATTAAGGCCTTAACCACTCAATAGTTAGGTGTTTTTATTTTATCTTTCAGCCAACCGGTTTCACTATCACTAATCTTCAAGGCTTCAACAACTCAATAGTCACATACTTATATTTATATCTTACAGCCAACCGGTTTCACAATATCGCTTTAAGGCCATAAAGACTTGGTTGGTAGTTACATATTTTTATTTTTATCTTTCAGCCAATCGGTTTTACCATACAAGCATCATCAAGACTATAACAACTTGTTTAGTAGTTAGTTTATCTTTCAGACAACCGGTTTCACTATATAGGAGTTATAAGGGCTATAATAACTGATTGATTGACTGAGAGTAATGTGTAGAATTTAATTTCACCGAGTGCCGACTATTAACAGTATACAAACTAGATTATTTAGTACCTCAAAAAAATTATTCAACAGGAAATAAGAATATATACTTACTCATAATTAAAGTCTCTCGAATGAAATAGCTGATAGAGTTGATCTGAATTAATATACTGCGGTTCTGCTTCATAACGTGGGATATTAAATGCCTTTGGTGTTATTTCTCCAGATATATATCCTTTGGCAATCAAAATAATATCATCCGTAACCTTAAAAAATAGAAAATAACAGTTTTGACTTTTATGTTAGTAATATATGTTGCGCAATGTGATATCTTAACAGAAGATCAGCTAAACTAATCTTTAAACTAAAACATAACTACAGGCACTGTTATGATTACGGGAAGAGTAGGTTCAAGATGCTACCACATTTTCCATGTATTGGTACGCTATCGCAGAGTAGAATTAGACCATCTGCCTCTCAGTATGACGGCTCGTAAGAGGCTAGCACAGGTTCAAATATAGGTCATTACCAACAAGACCACTAATGGAAGAGTGCGTTGCAGCTACTTTCCCAGGTAGGGCAATTACCTATTCCTGCCGCTTTAGTGATTCAGTCATGTTCCGATCTGGAGGATAAAGTAGCCGTTAGACTTACACAATAAGCCTTCCGATCCAGCTCTAGGACAGCGACGCACCTGTAACATCTATAGTGTCTATAGATATAAGACTAGGATATAGGTAGGATACAAGGCGAGCCATGTTCTTGTTTTGTGACCTCTCACATAAAAGAGTGTAATTGACTTTATTAATGGGTTAGAATGTAACAGTTCTTGCAACTCACAATAGCTTTAAATATGGTAGGGGCTTTAAATATGGTAGTCCTATTTGCGTGTTATGTCAGTGTAAGTGAAAGTGGAAACGGTACGGTTAGGTAATGGATCTCAAAGACGTTCTAGACGATGGTAAACATGCCTTCCAACAATGGTAACCTTGGAGGAAACTGTTTCCGTCTTCCGACCATAATCAATCTCAATAAAATCTACGATGCACACGGATACAAACCAATATGTAAACACAATAACAATACAAGCAGTGTTTACAATCGTCTAGAATCCCTATTGATGTATTTAAAATATCTACCCTTTGTTTGCCTTGTTCAATAAGTCGCGTAAACGGTTGGACCAATTTTACTTATACTTTATTCGTCGTATTAGTTATTGCCAGAGAAAGATTCATATACAATCTATCTCCACAGTTTGGACAGGACTATGTCAACCAGTTGAACTATTTCTCTTTTTTTAAAAAAAAAGGCAAACAAGCAACGGATTTACTGAAGGTAAGAATCGCACGTTGCCTATAGGTCCAACGATGGTAATGCCAATTTAAAGCTGGAGTGTTAAGCCTATGCGTAACTGTACCAGTTTCAGAATTTAAGGTGATTCTGTAACTCAAT